>BQNB010015641.1:0-72910 GCA_026074375.1 Tanacetum coccineum
AATATAAAAAAATATTTTAAAATGATTTCTAATTTATTTTTAATGAAATATTAGTAAAGTTTTTAATTATTTTAATATTAAAATATTGATTATTTTTAATAGAAGGAGATTTAATTTATTAAGGGGTTTAGGGTCGACATTGTCGACCCTAAATTTAACAAAAATGTCGACCCTATGTTTGCCTCCAAAATTTTCACCAAAAGTCAAAAAACCCGCCTAAAATAAAAACACTTAGGGTCGACATTGTCGACCCTAAGTACAAAATATATGTCGACCCAAAATGCATAGGGAAATGTCGACCCTAAATCTAATCTATACATTCTTACAACTCATTCACAGAAAAGAATACTTAGAAAAAAAAAAGTTTATCCTCTTCAACATCACCACCACAGCCACCACATCATATCCACCACCACAGCAGCCACATCCACCACCACAGCCACCACCACAGCCACCCACCCGCCACCACACTCGCACACGAGCACACGGTACCACCACGTACCGCAGCCACCACCCCTCCTCCTCTTTTATTAGTTTAATTCTTTTTCTTTAATCCTCTAATTAATAATTCTTAAACCCTTGTTTGGTTGGTTTTAAACCCTTAATTGATATAGAGGTTTGTTTGTTTTATTTTGTTAATTTGTTTATTTTTTGATTATTAGTAGGTTAATTTGTTTTATTATTTGATAATGTGTATGTTAGAGCCACCACCACCACCGGCGGCAGCAGCAACGACCGGCGGCAGCAGCAAAGACCGGCGGCAGCAGCAACTAAAGTCAACCCCAGTCAACCACAGGTTTGTTTCGGCTTAAATGCGGGCTGTTTGTTTCGGCTTATATGATGTTTGTTTCGGCTTAAATGTGAACGAACCGGTGTTGTTTCGGCTTAAATATGATGTTTGTTTCGGCTTATATACTTAAGGGGTGTTTGTTTCGGCTTAAATGTGAGCTTATGATCATATTTGATTTCGGCTTATATTTTCATAAGCCCCAATTTTCTGGCTTTTTTGATTTCGGAAAATTGGTGCTTATGATATATAATCCGAAATCATATAAGCTCATAAGCCCACGTATAAGCCGAAACAAACACCCCCTTATATGATTATATGTTGAAAAGTGATTGATATGTGTTTAGGAATTTTTTAGGATTTTAGTGATTAATTTCGGAAAATCCCCGTCCGAAGTTAATCAACCTATAGAAAACCCGTCCGAAATTAATTTATTAGAAATTAATTTCGGAAAGTCCCCTGTTTGGGACTGCTTTTTGAATGTTTTGTCTCATTTAGGATATGAATGCGTATAATTGGTTTACTATTTGAGATGATTTCGACAGTGTTTCTCCTTTACTCCTACGAATATGTCTTTAAACACATATTTGGGGAGTTGAGGGGAAATGCTGCCGAAATTTTCTCAAATAGTAAATCGGTTATACGCATTCATATATGAGACGAAACATTCAAAGAGTGGGTTAGGATTGCCTTCCATAGTTGCACTTAGGTAAACAGAACAGTTCATATTTGTTAATGACCTTTTGGTATAAAAAAATAAAAATCATTTATTTGAATATGTTTATTTGCAACGCAGTTATGACAATTGATAAGAGTTGGACCACTATATCCAATCGTAATTCCGATGAATTTTTAGATGGTCTTTTTGCATTCATCAAGCATTGTGAGCCATTGTTGCACCCCATCACACAAAAGATCCGTTGCCCATGTAGTCGCTGTTGTAACCGTGATGATAAGTTTGTTACCCTCAAAACTCTTGAGGTACACATATCTAGTCACGGGTTTGACCAACATTACACCGCTTGGAAATATCACGGTGAACCGACTCTTCCGCTACCTCCACCAGTACCACATTCACCTGAACACATTGACATGGATGCGTTCTTCGAAGATATTTCTGCAAATAATGTCCCAACTCCACCAACTCAAACAACTGGTCCTCAACCAGCCCAAACAACGGGTCCTAATAACGAATTTGAAGAGTTACTTTCTAGGTCCACCCAAAAGTTGTACCCGGGTTGTGATATGACTACATTGGAATTTACAACAGAGATTTCGCACATCAAGGCTTTACATAAAATAACTGATGCCGGGTTTAACAAGATTCTAGCTCTTCTCCAAAAGGCATGTCCCCCTAGCAAAGGATACAATTTCCCATCGTCATACTATGAAATCAAGAAGACATACAAAAAGATCGGGTTAGGATACGAATCGATCCATGCTTGTATAAATGATTGTTTTTTATTTTGGGGATCAGAGGACAACCTAAAGATGCCTAATTGTCCAGTCTGCAAAGCGAGTAGATACAAAAAGAAGACAAAGTCGGGATGTGTAGTTGCAAAAAAAGATCGTGCGTTACTTTACGTTAACACCTAGGACTACAACGTATGTTCAACATAAACACATAGCAAAGTGGTTGACATGGCATGATACGGGACAGTCTAAGGAAAAAGGTAAGATGAATCACCCGTGTGACGGTAGAGCATGGAAATATTTTGACATGATGAAACCTGAGTTCTCTGGTGACGCTAGAAACGTTCGATTAGGGTTGGCTGCTGATGGTTTTAATCCTTTTGGCATGATGAGTCAAACTTACAGCATGTGGCCGGTCATATTGACAACATACAACACACCACCGTGGATGTGTATGAAAGAAACTTCCTTAATGTTGACGATGTAATTCCCGGCCCTAAATCACCCTGCAAAAAAACATTGATGTTTACTTACTGCCTTGATAAAGAACTCCAAGAATTATGGAAAGGAGTTTGGACGAAAGACGCTGCTACGGGTACTCATTTCCAAATGAAAGTGGCGCTCTTATGGACCATCAATGATTTCCCAGCTCGAAGTAGTTTGTCTGGGTGGAGTGGGCAAGGCTACTACGCATGCCCCACTTGTAACGTGGACACTCCATCGATGGTGTCTAAGAAACAAAATCGCTTATGTTGTCATAGAAGATTTTTAGGACACAAATCCACAAAGAATTAATAAATTTTAGGAATACTTGGTTCAAAGGAACTGACACCTAAACTAGAAAGTTTTCCGTATTATAGATCCAGTTACAAAAATTAGTACAGTCTTAAAAACGTCGCGGGAAACATCCAGATATTGCTAAAATGAACCTAAATCTAATCTGGAATTGAATGAAGTAGAGTAAAGGTTCTAACTTTAGGGATCTTGAGTATTGGCCCTTTCTAACCTAAAACACAATCTCGATGTCAGGCCACATCGGAAAAGAAGCGCTTGAGGCTTTATCTGAATACCTTGTGTAACAAGAACGACATAAACCAAAGACACGGTAAAGGAAGGCAATGACTTGGAAACTTTGAAAGTTCGAACGGAGTGGTGGTTAGTTAAAAAACCAAACGGGGGAGGTTGGAGAAGCCTCTTCCAAAATCTCCTTTCTCTACAGAAGGCAGAAAACGTTTTTTGTAATTCATCAAAGGAGTTAAGACTCACCTGTTGGGTTTGATCACTTCAAGGCAAAAAGTGACGGCTGATGATAACAATATATCGGGCATGAAAATCTCATGTCTGTCATATATGATGAATCGGTTACTTCCTTTATAGAGTACACAATACTTGCCCAAAGCATTGCAGCTCCTATAATCGAGTTTTGCTTATTCTTAAGCAGCTTTGGTGCCGAACTTTGATGCGCAGGGACATGTCAGAAGCTAAAAAAACACATCGTTCAGTATCTTCATTGAGTTAGAGCAAATTTTTCTCCTGTTTTTTTGACATAATGATTCACCGTGGCTATAACTTACCGATGAGGCTTTCTAGGTGGCCCTATTCGCTACAGGGGATGTTTTCCCAATTTGAAAGATAACATGAAGAAGCTAAAGGAATTATGTCCGAAATAAAGCAAAACGACGGTTCTATTACGGAGGGTTATGTTGCAGAAGAAGCATTAACTTTTTGTTCGGCGTATATCTTTAAGGATGAAGTTGAGACGAGATTTATCGGTTCTTGGCAGAAAGGAACGAGGTTTGGCATGAAGAGAACAATAAATCCAGGTGTCGCTCTGCATGCCAACTGACGGTAGAAAATGAAAGCAACTTGGTGATACATGATGTTAGGCAGGCAGTGTATGTTGGTATTAACAACAGTCCTGAGTCAACGCGACATTTGGCTACAGAGAGTATGTTTCTTCCTTTTTTTATTTTGAAAAAATCTCTTTCTCGTATGACTTATCCAATATCATGATCTTTTTGCAGACAAAATCGCTGATAATGTGGAAATGAATTTTCCCGCGTGGAGTTTAATCAAAGGTAAAATACATTAGATATATTACCTTGGAGTTATTTGCTCATTCGAAATCTGTTTTCATCTCATTTGTAGATTCGTGAAAAAAGTGAAACGATCGGCTGTAGTGAAGAGTTATTCTCTTTGGCTGTGGACTATTAGTACATGTCTTACCCCGCTTGCATAGTTAACGGTGTGAAGTTTTTGGTACAATGGACTCGATATATTTCTTTACCACTCAATGCAGCGGAGTATCAACATAGGGCTTGATGCTGAGCTGTAATTTATGGTCAACTCGAAGAAATTCTGAGCCTCACTTATATCGGCCACCGTAAGGTTGTCTTGTTTCGATGTAAATGGTTTGACACCATTAACCCTAAGAACCCCTTTCGACCACGAAAAGGCGTTCTTACATTGAACATGGATACAACCTATTTTGATGATAGGGAATTTCACAAAAAAATAACCAATACATTCTTGGAACAAGTAACACAAAGTATTTACCTTGAAGACCTTGCTAGACAACCACGTGGTTGGAAGGTCGTCGAACATGTTTATCATCGAGACGTGGCAGAGTCCGATCAAGATGTTATACATGGTAGCAGTTCATCAAATGTTACACTGTCTGTTGAATTGACTAATTTTGAGCATACGGATTTGAGTATAAATTCTGAATCGACAGAAGTGGACGCCCAATGGAATTGTTTTTATATGTTTAAATGTGTAATTTTGTATTTGAATGGAATTGTTTTTATATGTTTAAATGTGTAATTTTGCATTTGAATGGAATTGTTTTTATATGCTTAAATGTGTAATTTTTCTTTGAATGGAATTGTTTTTATATGTTTAAATGTGTAATTTTGCATTTGAATGGAATTGTTTTTATATGTTTAAATGTGTATTTTTTATTTGAGTGGAATTGTTTTTATATGTTAAAATGTGTATATTTAAATGTGTAATTTTGCATTTGAATGGAATTGTTTTTATATGTTTAAATGTATATTTTTTATTTGAGTGGAATTGTTTTTATATGTTAAAATGTGTATATTTATATGAATTTGTGTATTAGCATTAATTGGTCTACGAAACTGTGTGTTCTTGTACTTGTTATTTTACAGATGGCGTGCGTATTTCCCAAATCACACGGTGGGGATGCCGGTGGTACTCCACCCAGACGGCCCAACCGGCCCGTAACCCTCACCTAGACCTTTCTTCCAAGTGAGATATCACGACACACAATTCCTTAGAAGTAAAGACGATCTTAGTTTGAAAACCCCACCTCGTTGCTAGCGGAGTGGGATATCACGACAATCTTTTACTTGTTCACTAATTCAACTGCATGCTTCATTGGCAATATTTCAATATTCATGCATTCTTTGCCTTTTCACATTTCATTCATGATTCTTTGGCATTTTATCTTTTAAATCACTTACACAAGATTCGCTTTTGAAATTTTAAAGAAATTTAGTTTACTAATACATGCAATTATTGAAAAATAAATTCCTTAGTTTGAACCCCACACGTTCTATTTTCGAAAGACTGAGTCGTGTGGGTTTTGTTTAACATCAAAATTAGTACTTTTCCAGGAAATTTCTCATCCTTAATATTCAAACATGTAACCGGTCTATCACTATCCATTGACTTCACAATCATACATTAGTCAACTCCTCTTTGTAGAGCTGGACTCATGGAGCCCAGACACCGATTGTTGCTCATGGGACCGTGTCAAATTGCAGCAGAGCTAGAATTACAACCAGAAGTGTTATTGGACTTCACTTATTCACTCCAGTTCCGGCGTTTTCCAACATCTTGACTGCGGTATTCGGTCACTTAAACAGATTGATATCTCGATGAACGGGTTGCAAGGCGAGATTCCGGGAGATGGGCTTGGGAATTTAACTCAGCTGGTTCATCTAGACATGTCGCTGAACAGATTCAATGGCTAGGACCTGAACTGAAGTTTTATGGTGAGTTAATATGTTGGGAAAATGAAGATATAAAGGACATTATTCATATCACATATAGCTATAATATAGCCTTTTCAATACAAAAAAGTGGAACAGCAAAGATCAAATACTACCCATGAGTCCATGACTCTCTTTAAGAATCCGTACATGACTCTCTCAGCAACTCAAATACATTGGTCAAATGAAATACCAATTCAAACTACCAAACTAAAACATAATATAATATATGTATATAAAAACATAGATACTTATTAAAATCTTCCTGCCATGCATACGTGAACCCCGTTAAATAAACGATTAACCCAACAATCACCCCCTTAATCGTTTATATCAGACCCTTCACTCGCAACAACACTTAATTATCCGTATGTTCTTTCGAACAATCTCGATTATTGACCTTTCCTGGACATCCGACCACCACCTCGGTCACATCCAAAGTCTTTTCTAGCTCAACGCCTTTAAATTGTTCACAGCATATGTAACATGGCATCCCGTTGGACACGTTCATTACCATCTCGGCTCCTCCCGGACCTACGACCTCCTCCCCGGCCACGTCCAAAACCACCCGATTTGAACTTACACCGCCATAATGTTCACACCGAGTTGTTTCTCCATTCCCTTCCCTTCTTGTCTTGACAACTATATGTACCTTTACCGATCAATACTATTATATTTCGTGAGATTCTTCCACCGATTAAGAAAATAAGGTGACCACCACCTTTACCGTCGTCTAGCTATTACCCGCAACACGGACATAACTCAAGATGTGGGCATTTTTGGCTCAGAATGCTACAAGTCTACAAAACTAAAATGGTTGTAGCATACGTGTTTATAGCCAACTATATTAGACATGTTAGCTGTTAATATAACTTGCTATGTGTACATTTCCTCTGTTTTACACAGCCGTGTTTGATTCCTATCTATAGCTTTGCATCAACGTTTTCTGAACTGATACTGAATATGCGTATGGAGTGTGCAAATTATATGTTATTCAAGCGTATGTAAGTAACACATTCACGAATCATAATTAATGGCACCATGAAATTGACTGCTTTAGTTTAAGCCGAATATATTTTTTTTCACTCATTCATCAATCATCACATACTTGAGCCACTAAACCATCAAAATCATGCTATTATGTACCTTTTGTAAACAAAGGAGGTGTTATTCTCATTTTGATTAGTTTTCTGTTCAATTTGCTACTCTCCCACATACATGAGCATCAAAAAACATAAAAGAGTAAGGACCATTACTCGACATTTGGTTCATGAGCAACTGTGATAGCTTTACAGATCATTATCCTACATCACTTTAACAAGCATGTATGGATCGGATTCATTTTCGTGATGTCAATGGCCATTGCCGTGATTGTTTTTCATGTTTAACAATAGCCACTTAGACAAAGATAGTATTGTTATCAAGCACGATAAGTCTAGGTCTCGTTATCTCCCTTTTCTCACGGCTTTATTGTGTCCAAGTAAATTTGGACCATGCACATAGGTACTAATTTGGATTCAAAAGAAAATTCGTAATAGTAGTAATCTATGATAACTCCATTTTTGGTCTATACCTCATATCCAAAAAGGTGAACGTTTAATTTACTCTCACTTTAGTAGTTGGGGTCGAGCACTCAAAAACGACCTTATTGTCTATCAAGTCAAGCAAACAAATGTTCCTATCGAAGTCCAACCAGCCTGGACCACCGGATGCTCTAGAAATAGATTTTTTATATATATAAATATGATGTAATTTAAGTTCGATTTATTTAGGCCTCGCATTCTAGAAATATATCAAAAGGATAACAGGTAATCATTTTTTTTTATAGCTTTGTTTTTGATGGCCTGAATGAAGTATAGTGTATTGCGTATATTTTATAAAATGAAGACCTTACTTTGTAAACCTTATAAATTCCATAGAATTAAATGATAGATAGTTTCTTTAGAATCAATAAATTCCACAAAATGATGGTGATGCTTTCAAATCTTATAAGTTATTAGTATAAAAACCAAAATCATTTATAACTAACTAAACCACAAAGATTAATCTAAACCGTAACCTTAAAAATATTAATCTTTCAAAGATAAAAATTTGGTACATACATGGATGTGAAACGAGATCTTTCTTTCAAGTTAGATGCAAGCGGAAGCAAGGGCCAAAAAACGCCAACCACCATGTGTATCTGTAAGCATGTTGGAAGGGGTTGTCAGTCGATCGACCATTTATTGGCCTCCCTAGGTAGGTACCTCCCGTTTTCTCTATGTCAGCTGCTTTGCTTACTTCGTTCTTCCTTAAGACATGGTCTCGAGGCTTAAATGATATTAGGCGTACTTTTTTGTTGTATTACTTGGCCAATTTTTTTCTTCCAATATGCTATCTAGATAGCAACTTTCTCTTTTTTTTCTTCTTCCCGAGGTCTAAGTAGCCTTAGGATGCCTCTTCATTTGCTTCGTGGTCCAATCAGGTCGCTAAACAGTTGTTAGGTATGAGTTATGACCGCCTCGGTTCCTTATAAGAAAGTGAGTACTTTCTTTTCAGTAATGGTAGCCATTTGTTTGGCTTATATCCATTTTGTGAAGTAATCATCAGCTACGATTAGGAACCTGACGTTGCATGGCCTACCAGTAATGGTCTACATTCTACAAATTTCAACCTCTATGTCCAAATGGGCACGAAGTTGTGACTGGAATAATGGGGGGAACCCCAACTCTTGCACTGATTGCATATTAATTTATTTGAGTGACTCAGGGCAATCCTTTTTAATAATATTGAGTAAACCTACCCCAAAAATGAGTTTAAGAGGAATATTTTTTTTCAGTTGAACCCTATGTTGCACGGAAACGCCATCGAGGTGACGTCTCTCGTACCGGAAACGTTTCGAAAACGGGAAACGCCTAGAAACGCGTCAGAAAAGTTTCTGGAAAATAGGAAACGTTTCCAATGTGACTGGAAACAAAACCTGCTGGCGTTGAGTAAGGAAAACGCTTTGAGAACTTATCTGGTCCTGTTATACGCGTTTTCTTTTCTTGGGCCTTTAAACGTATACATGAAAGATTGGGCTTGTTGTTGTTTAGCAAGATGGCATAAATTTTGTTTGCCGGAAAATGTAGAAGTTGATCGGAGAAGAAAGAACAAAAAAGAAAGAGAAAGATATGTACAAGTTGTACTATTCTATTATTCTTTAACAAGTTGTGTTCCCTATGCAGACATTTTTCTTTTGCTCCCTTCTTTTACTTTAAAATACAATTTAAGGACACAAAACTTTTAGTTTTTACTTTTAACCATTTTTAATTTATATAACCAAGAAAGTAAAATGTATAAAAATTTAATCAATTCTAATGTGACTACATAAGAAAACACAAGCCACGTGTAGTTCTTAAAACTTTTAACTAATTTTTTTTGTTGTTTTAATTTGATGTTTATTTATTTTATTAATAAATATATATAAAATACACAAACGTTTCTGACCGTACCCGTTTCTTGAATTTTGGGATATTGGCGTTTCTAAGTACCCGTTTTTGTCCCCGTCCCCGTTTCCGTATCCGTCCCCGTGCAACATAGGTTGAACCCCACCGTCGTGGAGGATCACCACCAACGTGGCCCCCAAGCAAATTAAGTCTTTACGACCGTTGAGACCGTGACGTCCCAAGATATTGAATAAACCATCATCAAACCTTCATTTTAGTATTTCTTGGTGTAACAACCCAGACACCCCAGTTGATTACCAAATGGTATCATCATAAGGATTACTTCTTCATGGGAAAGGACGGCGAAGACCAAATGGATGCAAATTAATGTTGATTTTAGTGTTCTCCTTTAACACTTGCTCCACACAAAATCTACAGATCGCTTGTAATAGTTGCGGCTCGAACGTCTATTTAATGTTCAATGTATGACCTCCTAGTTCAAATGAAATGAAATTATACGTGTATTAATTTTCTAGCCATCTCAATTATATCCACAGCTGAACTGCCCAAATAAAATATTAGACCAAACAGTAAATTTTCAAAGTTATGAAATATTAAATTGGCTTAAGAAAAACGTAGTGTTAATCATAGTGTCAAATATGTCCATGACTGGTTTTAGTTATTATCAGAATACGATCTGTTTCAGCCTTTCCTCATTTCATATGTGCATCCATACATCATTTATGTTGTTATGTACGTTCACACATACTTTTAGCAATATATGATCATCGAAGTATATTACAGACATTTGGACGCGTTGTTATATAACTTATTTTGCGGATAAGTGATACTACTCATCGTATTTATACTTGTATGGGGTACTATGTTCACTACAACAAAATTGTTTTTTGGGTTGAGAACAAATTAGGGACGACAATTACGACCCTAAATGGTCCGTCATGGATACCACATTTATTCAACTTTTCTGGTTAGTCAACAAAAATCTTTTGGGTCGAAATTTAGGGTCGACATCGTCGACCCTAATATTTTTCAATCACTTTATGTTTTTTTAATATATAAAATGCATTTAAAATTATATATAAGTATGTAAAATAATTTTTAAAAAAATTTAGGGTCGATGTCGACCCTAATGTTTTGAACATTACCCTACGAGTTTAAATATTAAATGGTGCATAAGAAAAACGTAGTGTTATATCATAGTTCAAATATGTCCATTGACTGGTTTAGTTTTATCAGAAGACGATCTTTTCACTCTTCCTTCATTCATATGTGCACCATACATCATTTATTTGTTATTAACTCACACCAATATAGCTTTGAGGAATAAAATAGAGCAACCTGAATAGTATTACTTGACATTTGGGACAGTAAGTATTTGCGATAAAGATACTACTCATAGTATTTAAACGTGTATTGGGTATCTTTGTTCACTACAACAAAATTGTAGTTTTGGGTTGAGAAAAAATTAGGGTCGACAATGTCGACCCTAATTTCGTCATGGAGATCACATTTATTCAACTTTTCTGGTTAGTCAACAAAAATCTTTTGGGTCGAAATTTAGGGTCGACATCGTCGACCCTAATATTTTTCAATCACTTTATGATTTTTTAATATATAAAATGCATTTAAAATTATATATAAGTATGTAAAATAATTTTAAAAAAAAAATTTATGGGTCTACAATGTCGACCCTAAATGTTTTGATAAAGGGTTTATTTTGAAAAAACTTAATAGGGTCTACAAATCGTCGACCCAAAACTGCATATAGCCATGTCTACCCTAAATTTATTTACAATGAGTTTTTATACTTTTTTAATATATAATAATGCATTAAAATTATATATAGACTATATAAAACGATTTATAAAAGATTTTTAAAGGGTCTACAATGTCGACCTTTAAATTTACATATAACAAAAAATACAAAAATTTGAAATACTTTTTATAAATTCATAAATGAAATATTTATAAATGAGTATTATTTTATAAAAAATCATTTCATCTAAAATTATATACCGAAACAAGGGAACCTGACCGACCCGGTCCACAACGAAGAAAAACCAATTTTATAAAAACAATTTATAAAAAAAGGTTTGCAGGTGGATAAAGGTTTTATACACAAATTTAAAATACTTTTTAAAAATACAAGAAATGATATAAATTACCAATTATAGTTCAAAAAACTTTATAAAATACCTTTATATAGTATTGTAACAAACACTACTATAGAAAAGTGGAAATTTTATTTTTATTTATTTATTTTATCATTTATAGTTTTGCTAATTTGATAAATTTTTACATTCAAAGTTAACTGAATTGAATGTAGTTAAACACAAATAAATATCAAAATACACGGAAGTGATTCCTAATCGATTAGCGTTTATTATTATAAACATTATATTACATTAGAAATCGATAAAATACTCAAATAAAACATTAAAAGCATATGAATTTACATTTCCAATGCTAAATTGATTTATCTAATGAATAACTATTTCAAAACCAATTTTTCTCCTTCTCCCCCCCCCTGTCATTTTAGAGCTCTTGAGTATTGTAGCTGACCCATATCCAATGGTGTTGTTTCACCTTCTTCTTCCTCCATCCTCTCTCTTCTCGGGGATGTCTTTCCATCTCTAGTGCTGTCCTCTAGTAGTCTTTTATCTTTGGCCTCTAGTGTCCTTTAATCTTTTCAGATAAGTACTTACAATTGATCACGTCCTGCCTTTCCGAGATTCTGAGCAGATCTGAAGTTCACTGTGAGAATAACTTTGGACGTGTTGAAGTTCCCCGGATAAGAAACAAAGATGTGTTGCTGACTTACCAAAAAGAAGAACTAATATGTGAGCCCCTTAGTTCAACCGAGTCCACATAAAGTAGCACATCCTCTAACCTTGAGTTTTCCCTGGCATTTACGTAGTAAGGAAATCATAAGAAAAGTCATTTTAGACAAGCAAATTATTTTATATAACCTTATAATCATTATGTTTTTGATTAGTTCCACCTTTGAACAAGGACAACGTATTAAAATTGCTTACCATTAACTAGTAAGGTTTGTCCATTGATTGTTTTCCGCAACACCACATCTTCACTTTTCACACGAAGCACAAAAAATTAAGAATGATCATATTTCGCTGCCAACTGGTGGCTAAAGAAGTTTGATCGAGGTGGTGGTGAATGTGGTGGTGGTTGTAGGATAAGAGTAGGTGTGAGTCCTTGATAGGATAAGATACTATCTGCTTTTATTGGTAAAGAAGAAAAAAAAAGTTTGCTTCGCGGGAAGTATTTGGACTGAGGTATTTGGCTCTGGAGTTTTTGGCGGTTAAAGGATACCTATAATGTGCTCAATAAATTGAACTCTAATTAAGTTAATATTGGGGTGTGTAAAATCAAAGACAGAAAGGTCCTCGTTGTTAGGTTTTGGTGTAGAAGAACATATGAAAAGAAGATAAACCCAACTCATAAACCTTCTAACGTCTAATTAGCAACCATATCATTACGACTCTTCCCGTTGAACGTCTAATGTACAAGCCATAGCATGCTCGACTCATTTGTTGACCGTCTAATGTATAACCATAGATATCTCTTACTCATCCGTGAAACGTCTAATGTATAACCAAACATCTCGAGTCGTCCGGTTGAACGTCTAATGTACAACCATACCATATCGACTCTTCCGTTGAACGTCTAATGTATAACCATAACATCTCGACTCATCCGTTGAACGTCTAATGTATAACCCTAACATATCGACTCATCCGTTGAACGTCTAATATACAACCATACCATATCGACTCATCCGTAGAAGCACTAACGTATAACAAAATCATATCACTCGTCCGTTTAACGTCAATGTTATAACCAATAACGTCTCGAACGTCTTCTTTGAGACGTCTCAATGTACAACCCTAAACCATATCGACACTTACCTATGAACGTCTAATGTATAACCAATTACATCTCGACCTCATCCGTGTGCACTCTAATGTGTAACCATAACCTCACGATCGACACGTACCGTTATAACGTCTAACATGTATAACCATAACATTTCACGACTCTTCCTGTTTAACGTCTACTGATAAGCCATAACAATCGACACTACCGTATTGGACTTCAAATGTACGAACCATAACCATAGTCGACTCAACCCGTTTGAAACCGACCGGCCCCGTTCCGAAACGAACCACTTTATATTATTTAAAAAGAAGTTTAAATCATTAAAAACAGAAAAAGAAATTATAAATTTTATAAAAAATCATTATTAATACAATAATTATAAAACGAAACGAGAACCGGTTACGACATCAGCCGAAACGAAACCAATTAAAATTTATTTTATAAAAAGTTAATAAATTTTATAAAAATGATTATTATAAAATTTTATAAAAAATCATTTATATACAATAATTATATACGAAAACTAGGAACCACACTGACCTGACCGGCCGAAACGAAGCAGAATTTATATTTTTTATAAAAAAGTTATATAAAATATAAAAAATTTATATAATATTTTATAAAAAATCATTTTAATAAACAATAAAACTATACGAAACGAGTGAACCGACCGACCCGCGAAACGAACCAATTTATATTTTTTATAAAAATTTATATAAATAATAAAAAGTTATATATATTTTATAAAAAATCATTTTATGACCAGAATTAGTATAAGAAACGAAGGAACCGGAACACCCTGCCCTAAAACGAACCATTATATATATTTAAAAAAAGGTATAATATTTGTATGAACAAATTATCATTTTCCACAATAATTTATATACAAACTATGGATCCGGGATTCGACCCGCCAGAACTCTGACGCACCAATTTATATTTATTTTATAAAAATTATATATAATTTATAAAAAAGTTATTAGATATTATAATATTTTATAAAAAATTATTATACAATAATTATATACAAACGAGTGAACCTGACCGACCCGGCGATAAAACGAACCGAATTTAACTTTTTTATAAAAAGTTAATATATTTTTATAAAAAAGCTATTATATATTTTATAAAGAAATCTTTTTATACAAATAATTTATAATACGAACGAGTCACCGTAGCCGAGCCCTGGCCTAAACTGAACCAATTTAATAAATTTAATAAAAAGGTTATATATTTTATAAAAAATTTATTATATATTAAATAAAAAATCATTTTAATATAATAGTTATATAGCGAAACGGGAACCGTACCGACCCGGCCGAAACGAACTCAATTTATATATTTTATATAAAAGATTATAATATTTTAACAAAAAATTTTATTATATATTTTAGATAAAAATCATTTGATACAATAATTATATACGAAACGAGGAACCCCACCGGACCCCCGACCTGGTCCGAAACGAACCAATTATATTATTTTATAAAAAGTTATATAATTTAATAAAAAAGTTATTATATATTTTATAAAAAATCATTTTTAAAACAATAATAATATACGAACCAAGGAACCGTGACAAGACCGCGGCCGAAACGAACCAATGATTATAATTAAATATAACAAAGTTATAAAAAAATTAAAAAAAGTAATTATAAAATATATAAAAAATCATTTTAAAAAATTAATTAAATAACGACCTAGAACCGAGGGACCGAACCTTCCGAAACGAACCAATTTAAATTTTTCATAAAAAGTTATATAATTTTATAAAAAACATATATAAGTAAATGAGTTTTAGGGATCGCCCTTGCGACACCAAAAATTACAAAACAAATGTCCGACACCTAAATTGCCCCCAAATTTATGAAAATTTTCCACCAACATTAAACAAAACCCCCCCTCCATTTCACAACGCAAATTATTCAATTAAAAAATTTATGGTCTACTTTGACGACCGCAAACACTTTAGA
This sequence comes from Tanacetum coccineum, assembly GCA_026074375.1. Classification (NCBI taxonomy): domain Eukaryota; kingdom Viridiplantae; phylum Streptophyta; class Magnoliopsida; order Asterales; family Asteraceae; genus Tanacetum; species Tanacetum coccineum. Next base: position 15,515 of record BQNB010015641.1, read on the forward strand.
TTGAGGTGTCCGACCCAAAACCTTAAAACCATATTGACTAAAAGAAAAAATATAAAAAAAACATTTTTCGACCCAAAATTACAACAAATTGTCGACCCCAAAATGCCGACTCTTATTTTAGAGATTTTACTACAATACACATTTGGAAAAACAAAGTAGAAAAACAAACTCAACACCACGATCCACCATTGACATTTATGAAAAATCCCAACCGACCACCATGCCCTCCAATACACCACCACGGAACCACACTCGCACACGAGCACTAAACCACCACCTGCAGCCACCGCCCACCGTACCACCCACCACCGCAGCCCGTCCTCCTCCTCCTCTATAAGTTTAATTCTTATTTCTTTAATCCTCTAAATGATATTCTTAAACCCTTAATTGATTGGTTTTGATATAAAGGTTTTTTTTTGTTAATAAGGTTTGATATTTTTTTTGATTTTGTGTACATACATGTTTGTTATTGTATTATTGTTATACCAAGTCACCAAAACCGCGAACAAGTCCAATCCGCGACCGAGTCATCTAAGCCGAACCGAGTCGCAGCGAACACGGATTCGTAGCCCGAGTAGCAACCCCCTTTATAACAACGCGAGCCGATGACCCGACAAACGAATGTAAAGCTTTATAATGTAGTTTTTACATGTGGTTGAAAACGACTATAACTTAACTTTTATACACCATGTGGTAATATATGTAACCAAGTTTTATAAGCAAATTCCAAACAACCCTTTAAACATAAACAAACTTTATAAGCTGTTTTTAAACCGATCTTAATAAGCTGTTAAAGGGTTGTTTGGTTTGCTTATAAACAAAATAATTGTTTAAGCAAATCAAACAACCCTTTAAACAAAATTTACAACACTTCATATCTTGTTTATAAGCAAATCCAAACAACCCTTTAACAGCTATAAGCTGTTTTTAACCAGCTTATACGAATTAAAGGGGTGTTTGGATTTGCTTATAATCCGCATATATTCTTAAGTGATTAATTTGTTTTAGGAATGTTTTAGGATTTTAGTGATTAATTTCGGAAAATCCCCGTCCGAAGTTAATCAACCTATAGAAAACTCGTCCGAAATTAATTTATTAGAAATTAATTTCGGAAAGTCCCCTGTTTGGGACTGCTTTTTGAATGTTTTGTCTCATTTAGGATATGAATGCGTATAACTGTTTTACTATTTGAGAGAAATTCGACAGTGTTTCCCCATCACTCCTACGAATATGTCTTTAAACACATATTTGGGGAGTTGAGGGGAAATGCTGCCGAAATTTGCTCAAATAGTAAATCGGTTATACGCATTCATATATGAGACGAAACATTCAAAGAGTGGGTTAGGATTGCCTTCCATAGTTGCACTAGGTAAACAAAACAGTTCATATTCATTTGGTTAGTATGACCTTTTTGATTCATAGTTTTGTTAATGACCTTTTGGTATAAAAAAATAAAAATCATTTATTTGAATATGTTTATTTGCAACGCAGTTATGACAATTGATAAGAGTTGGACCACTATATCCAATCGTAATTCCGATGCATTTTTAGATGGTCTTTTTGCATTCATCAAGCATTGTGAGCCATTGTTGCACCCCATCACACGAAAGATCCGTTGCCCATGTAGTCGTTGTTGTAACTGTGATAATTTGGTTACCCTCAAAACTCTTGAGGTACACATATCTAGTCACGGGTTTGACCAACATTATACCACTTGGAAATATCACGGTGAACTGATTCTTCCGCTACCTCCACCAGTACCACATTCACCTGAACACATTGACATGGATGCGTTCTTCGAAGATATTTCTGCAAATAATGTCCCAACTCCACCAACTCAAACAACTGGTCCTCAACCAGCCCAAACAACGGGTCCTAATAACGAGTTTGAAGAGTTACTTTCTAGGTCCACCCAAAAGTTGTACCCGGGTTGTGATATGACTACATTGGAATTTACAACAGAGATTTCGCACATCAAGGCTTTACATAAAATAACTGATGCCGGGTTTAACAAGATTCTAGCTCTTCTCCAAAAGGCATGTTCCCCTAGTAAAGGATACAATTTCCCATCGTCATACTATGAAATCAAGAAGACATACAAAAAGATCGGGTTAGGATACGAATCGATCCATGCTTGTATAAATGATTGTTTTTTATTTTGGGGATCAGAGGACAACCTAAAGATGCCTAATTGTCCAATCTGCAAAGCGAGTAGATGGAAAGACCCAAAGAAGACAAAGGGGAAGAAAGTTGCAAACAAGGTCGTGCGTTACTTTCCGTTAACACCTAGACTACAACGTATGTTCAACACAAAACACATAGCAAAGTGGATGACTTGGCATGCTACTGGACAGTCTAAGGAAAACGGTAAGATGAATCACCCGTGTGACGGTAAAGCATGGAAATATTTTGACATGATGAAACCTGAGTTCTCTGGTGACCCTAGAAACGTTCGATTAGGGTTGGCTGCTGATGGTTTTAATCCTTTTGGCATGATGAGTCAAAATTACAGCATGTGGCCGGTCATATTGACAACATACAACACACCACCGTGGATGTGTATGAAAGAAACTTCTTTAATGTTGACGATGTTAATTCCCAGCCCTAGATCACCTACAAAGGACATTGATGTTTACTTGCAGCCTTTGATTAAAGAACTCCAAGAATTATAGAAAGGAGTCTGGACGAAAGACGCTGCTACGGGTACTCATTTCCAAATGAAAGCGGCGGTTTTATGGACCATCAATGATTTTCCAGCTCGAAGTAGTTTATTTGGGTGAAGTGGGCAAGGCTACTACGCATGCCCCACTTGTAACGAGGACACTCCATCGATGGCTGTCAAGAGCAAAATTGTTTATGTTGGTCATAGAAGATTTTTACGCACAAAACATCCACTAAGGAGTAAATTTAAAGAATTCTATGGTTTACCCGAACTGAAACATAAACCTAGAAAGTTTACCGAAACGGATATCCAGTTACAAATTAGTAAAGTCTTTAAACGTTTCCCGGGGAAACATCCAGATATTGCTAAAAAGAACCCTAAACCTAATCGAAATATTGAATTGAATTGGAGTAAGCGTTCTATCTTTTGGGATCTTGAGTATTGGCCATTTCTTCTACTAAAAAACAATCTCGATGTCATGCATATCGAAAAGAATGCGCTTGAGGCTTTACTGAATAACTTGTTACAGAACGACAAATCCAAAGACACGCTAAAGGCAAGGTAAGACTTGGAAACTTTAAGAGTTCGAAAGGAGTTGTGGTTAGTTAAAAAACCAAACGGGAAGTTCGAGAAGCCTCATCCAAAGTACTCTTTCACCGAATAAAACAGAAAATGTTTTTGTAAATTCATCAAAGGAGTTAGACTACTTGATGGGTTTGGATCTAACTTCAAGCAAAAAGTAACCGCTGATGATAACAATATAACGGGCATGAAATCTCATGACTGTCATATAATGATGCATCGGTTACTTCCTTATGGAGTACAACGATACTATGCCCCAAAACAATGCAGCTCCTAAAATTGAGCCTTTTCTTATCTTTAAGCAGCTTTGTGCTTGAACTATTGATGCACAAGACATGGCAAAACAAAAAACAATCGACAGTATCATGATTTGCTTAGAGAAAATCTTTCCTCCTGCTTTTTTTGACATAATGATTCATGTGGCTATACATTTACCCGATGAGGCTATTCTAGGTGGCCCTCTTCGCTACAGGTGGATGTTTCCATTTGAAAGATACATGAAGAAGCTAAAGAATTATGTCCGAAATAAAGCAAAGCCTGAAGGTTCTATTGCGGAGGGTTATGTTGCAGAGGAAGCATTAACTTTTTGTTCGCGTTATCTTAAGGATGATGTCGAGACGAGATTAAATCATCTTGGCAGAAATGACGACGGTTTGCCTGAAGAAAAACCAGATAAATTAGAGCTGTTCCGGTCCGTATGCAAACCGACAGGTAGAATGAAAGAAACTCGACTGACTACAGATGTTATGCAGGCAGTTGTATGGTTTGTACTTAACAACAGTCCTGAAGTCGACGCAGACATCTTGGCTTACAGAGAGTATGTTTCTTCCTTTTTTTATTTTGAAAAATCTTCTTTCTCGATGAGTTATCCTAATATCATGAACTTTTGCAGAGAATCGCCTGATAACGTGGAAACGAGTTTTTCCGCGTGGTTTAATTACAAGGTAGATACGTTAGATATATTTCCTTGGAGTTATTGAGCTCAGCCTAAATTTGACTTTGTATCTCTTTTCGCGTAGATTCTGTAGAAAAAAGTGAAGTGCTGAGTGAAATTATTCTCTTTGGCATGTGGACCTACTTATTGCCTGTACATACCCCCTTAGCATAGTTAACGTGTGAAGTTAGTGGTACATGAAGCGATATACTTCATACCACTCAATGTCAGCGGAGTTTTCAACAGCCCGGGCTTGATGGATAGATGTATTAAGGTCAACTCGAAAAAATTCTGGAGCTCTCTTACTCTCGGCCACCGCAAGGTGTCTTGGTTTTCGAAGTAAATGGTTTGACCCATTAACCCTAAAATCATACGACACGCACAACGTTCCTTACATTGACCAGGGATACCATCATATTTTGACTGATAGGATTTCCATAAAAATAACCAATACATTCTTATCGACACAAGCAACACATGTATTCTACCTTCAGACCTTGCTAGACACCCGTGGTTGGAGGACCGTCGAACATTTTATCATCGAGATGTGGCAGAGTCCGATCAGAGATGTTATACATGGTACAAGTTCATCAACATTGTACACGGGGTAGTTGGTTTGACTAATTTGGAGCATACGGATTTGAGTATAAATGCTTAATCGACAGAACTGGATGCCCCACTAGTTAATGATGACAATGCAAATGCTAATGAAGACAATGCTCATTTTATTAATAATGAAGATGATGTCGTTGTACATTCCGTGCTGATATGATGTTGAGTAGTGCGGATGATGAGAAGTGAACCCTAGTAACGATGTTGAAGAAGTTTGATCTAGCGAGGATTCTGACGATGACAATTGATCTTAAGTTGTCGTTGAATGAAACAATTATTATACGCTAAAATGTGTAATTTTTATCTGTTGAATGGATTGTTTTATATTTTTAAATGTGTAATTTTTGTATTTGAATGGAATGTTTTTATATGGTTTTAAATGTTGTTTGATTTTTTATTTAGAGTGGAAGTGTTTTATATGTTAAAATTGTGTATATATTAATGAATTTGTGTATTATGCATTAATTGGTCCACGATAATTTGTGCTCTTGTACTGTTAATTTAAGAGATAGCGTTGTTGCTCCTAGATCACTACGGTGGGGATCTAGTGGTAGTCCCCCCAGACGCCCAACCGGCCCGTACCGGCCCCAGTGCCAAAGTAAAAAATTGTGATTTATTTTTATTTTTATTTTATAACTCTTAATTTCATTTAATTTCTTTTACCTTAAATTTCATGACTCAATAACTTATCTTTGTAGGTTCGATTTGCGACTTGAGACCAGAAATCGGTCCTTAACGAGGAGTTTAGAGAAAAATAACTAACAACCGGTATTGCAGTTTGGCTTTGATTAACGCGATCTTGGTAGCCTTCCATCCTCTAGAACTTTTGCAACATGTTGAAATAGTCCTTATGGGGGGAAACAAAGGTACCAGCCACTTCCCCTTGATGGAGTGGGAAAAATTCCAGAGGAGTTTAAAGCGCATTATGTACCCTACACTTGAGGTATAATTGTTAATTTACGTTCTATCTTATTTAATACGACGTTTATATATGCGTGTTATGTTTAAATTGTTGTTATATTTAAATGCATAATGTTTATATGTAGCAGCTATTTCAACCTCGCGGAATGAAACAATAACCAAGGACAAAGTGGTGTTGGCAGTAAGTATATACGGTGGGGAAAGGTAAGGCTTGGGCTGGAACTTAAACATAGGCTACTATGGAGCGCAAAAATAAGAACAGAATCAAGGCTGATCAGTATACAAAACAGGATTCGCCCGACGAGGCAAAGAATCATCCGCCGCCGCCGAGAGTGTGATGGCGAGGGGGGGGGGGGGGGGGGGGGGGGGGGGGGGGGGGGAGGGGGGGGGGGGGGGGGGGGGGGGGGGGGGGGGGGGGGGGGGGGGGGGGGGAGGGGGGGGAGACAGAACCCACGATGATGAACGAGTTGGATTGACTGGTGTCCCATCCGATCGGTGTCGAGAAGCTTGCAGAAAGCTGTTAACCGATCAAAGATCACGAAAATGACCCATCTAGGGAAAAAATCATTCGCGCAAGGGAGGAATGAATATGTAAGACTCTTAGAATTTTGTGATATTTATAAAGGTGTTTTATGTTTTTCATTTATAGCTCGTTATTAATTTCATTTGTATTGTATAGAAAGTCAAAAAAGCGAACTAGGACCTCAATAACGTGAGGAAGGGGACCCATGATAAATGAAGACGGCGAATTTAAACCGAACAAAACATGCAGAGATACGGAAGTAATTTAATCATACCTTCTTTAATAGACTTATTTTATTTGTGTTTTAACCATTTTTTTCTTTCCTTTTCTTTTTCTTTCACAGTTGGATATGAAGGCCATGCAAGATAGGATTAAAGCCGGCCTCATCCCGTTCAAGACGATCAAGAAAATCCTGGATGTAGTCGTTTCCGAATGAAAACCGCCAGAATAAGTCGGGCAATAGGCAGGAAGTATACCGGGGTGGTGGCTCAACCTTCATGCAGCGCGCAAATCGTCATATGGAGATGTTGATGACGCGGATCACATGACTCAGATTGTCAGGCAACAAGAGCAAGAGAAAGAGTTGTATAGGAAGCAAGCTGAGGAGGCGCAGGCACGGGCTTATTTGGCTTCGTTAAAGGCTGACACGGCGCACCAACGGGCTAATGTGGCGTACCAAAATACTGAGTCGATTTATGGAGCCCTAGGTCAGTTTTTTATGCACTACAACTCACCAAATAGTGCTCTTCCATTTACCCCTCCTGCTTTTAGTCTTGTACCCTCACCCCCACCCGGTCCTACTATACCCTAACTCACCCCTAATTGGGCTCATTTACTCCAACCTCTCTTTCCCTATAATCAACCACTCCAACCTTCCTACCCCGACCCATTTCCTCCCTTACCCATCACCAATAATACATTCAAAAACTGTTATCAACCCGTTCTCAACTCCACTCTCGCCTCTACTTCTAATACTCAAGCCCAACATCCCCACTATACCCTTCTTACGAATCCTCATATGAACGATTCGCGGAGCTGTGACCAATTGGCTTAAGATTTGGCTCGTGAAAAAAATAACGAGTGCTCATCAGGGGAGGAGGAGGAGGACGGCGAGCAACAATCGGGTGATGACTATTCGTCGGAGGAGGAGGAGTAGGCGTTTTTATGTACTATCTTAGTAATTGTAATAACTTTTAGACTTGATTTGTAATAACTTTTAGACTTGTTATCGTATTGTGGATTTGTTGAATGGTAATTTATGGTATTGTGGATTTGTGGTATTGTAACGTTTTGTGATTTGTTATTGTATCGTATTGTAACGTTTTGGGTCGACCCAAAGAATTTTGGGTCGAGAAATTTGGATCGAGAACTTAGGGTCGAAATTGTCGACCCTAAGCTCTTTGGGTCGACACCCTTTGTAACTTAGGGTCGAGAATGTCGACCCTAGACCCTTATATTGTTGTAGTGATATCAGCAAGGACAGATGCATACCCTTCCACTGAAAATTAGATGAAACAGTAAATATAATCAGTGAGTGAAAAACTAGAGTGATTTATATTTTCAATCTATATGAGTCAAAAGATTTGTTGACGGATTATCAAAAGCTAGCTTTGACCAATCCACTGGACTGCATGCGAGTCGCCTGCAACCCACTTAAGGTTGAAAGAAAGCCTAGTTGTAGAGGTGGTAATTTCGACCGAGTACTTAATTATGAATGGGTCGATTCAAGTTAGGTTCTATCGCTAGCGGGTATAATAAAGAGACACGTCAGTCGTGTCGAAAGTCCCCCGAAAAACAAAGGCCTCATTAATCATTTAACTAATATTTTTATATTATACTAAACTACAATTTAATTATAAAAGTTTTATATTTTTGTAATTTCGACGTGATACTATTTATCATAAAACGGTTTTTCATTTACCGAGGATGATAGCTTATCCTTTGTTTCAATGCTATCTAGTTGGGAGAGATAGAAAGCCGAACTCCATTTCCCTCCAGGCCCTCAAATGATTAATCAAACGATAGGCACCTGGTAGTGCAATAAGTTTGCGCCATCTAATAGCGTAAATAATCATAAATTACTAATTTTATTTGCACAACAGGTTAGAGTAAGAGTGGGGTATGTTACTGATCAGACACCGTCGGGCTTATTTCTGATAGCAAATCTTCATTCGACAAAGGAAGACTATAGTATCGACAATAGCAGCACTAAAAATGTTGTTATCCATTTCAAGGTATCCTAAGTTAGAACAATTAGAAATAGAAGGTGGAAGAACTCCGGTCAGTTCGTTATCCCTTAACTGAAGGTACTCAAGATTTGGTAGCTGATTACCAATTTCTGAAGGAAGACTACCAGTGAGGTGATTTTCAGCTAAGTAAAGATTAACTAGGAGTGAAAGGTTGAAAATGGAGCGAGGGATGCTTCCATATAAGTTGCAGCCACCAGAGTAAAATGTAGTCAAGCTTTTCCAAAGACCTAAAGTATCAGGAATGCTCCCACCCAACGGGTTCTCGACGCAAGAGAACACTTCCATTGATGTGATTAGCAACTTTGACACTTGGTCGACAAGGTTAGATTTTTTTTGTTGAGTAAGTTAAAAAGGGATGAGGAGCAGGGGGGAAGATTGAAGAGAGCTTCTAGAGACAGGTTTTTTGAGAGGAGATTTTTTAAGTTGAAGAACAATGAGGATAGACAGTAAATTGTTTTTCTAAATGTTGGAGGGAGTTTGAACACCTTTGACACCTTCCAAATAGCATTATAACTTTAATCATGCCATCCAAATAGCATGACTAGCATCACCTATAATTTAATTTAAGGTATGTAATTAGCAACTTTGACACGTTTGACACCTTTGACACCTTCCTTATTGCTTTAGGATAAACTTGTAAACAATCAATCCTAACCCCCCCCCCCCAGACCCTCCCCCACCCCCCCCCCCGCGACTAGGCATTTTGGTACAGAAACATATTTATATTCACAGTCATTGTCTCTTATAGTATCTTTGGATTTATTCAAAGGACTATAAGTCATTCAAGGCTCATTCAGATCCTGTTTAATAAGGACCTACATTCTTCGGTAACGATGTCTTCTGTGGTTTCCCCCATTTTTTTTGTTTTTCATGAAATTGTTGTAGAAGACGGTTGTTAGCTTATCTGTATTCTGCTTATAATTTTTTAGCTTAATGTTTCCGGCTTATTTTGAAACCTGAGAGTATTATATAAGTTTGTTATTAGATAAAAAAAATATATAAGTTCATAAGTTTCAAAATAAGCTAAAAATAGCGTTTATGAAACATAAAATGAAAAGATATAAGCTCATAATAAGCCCACATGTAAGCTTTAAAAAACACCCCCTCAAGTGGTTTTTTTATTTTACACGGATAACAATGGCAGTAAGCAATAGTGCTTAGCAATAATTGTGTGTTTAATAAATTGTTTGCAAAAACTAAATGCTAATGTTAAATGTTTTTTTATGTAGCATCTTTAAGAACAAACATTATGTTAAACGTTTATTGAAAAAAGAGCTTCTAAATCTAAATGCTAAAAGTTAAATGATCTTGATATATCATTGAGAAACACTCTTATCTTATTCTGAATATGTTTATAATTATAAGGGCGTATGATTTAATGTAAAGAGATTAACATGCTTGATTATTATTCTGAGTGGAGTGCCTATCCCGATAATCACTCGACTTCACTCGGCTATATGTAATGTAGTGGAGTATTTGAGCCGAGTGAAAAAGAGGGTGTAGATGTGTTTCACGTGTAGTCTCTCCTCCACTTTAGTAGCCACACCCCTGACGCAAGGGCACTACATCCAACATTATAGCAGAACACAATTTTTATTGTTTTATAGTTAATTGTGAAAGTACTTTTAGATACACTTGAGTGTTCATTTTGATCATTTCCTCAATAGTATATGCTAAGACCAAGTGTAGGAATGTCTTCATTCACGTGTGGTAGTTGTTATGTGTGTTAGTTTATGGACGATAAGTTAATAGTCGTGTGTTAGGATCGAACTCGAGACCATGGGATTGCACACAATACGTAAAGAGTTAACGAATTAATAATTATATTAAATGTAATATATTTATTAAATACACAAAAACGTTTAACGGTCGTTAAGTATTTAACGGTAAATGACTAACGAATAAAGGGAAGGACTAACTTTATAAAAGGAAGTCGAGAAGGTTCCGGAACACCCCATGAGGGTGGTATTGGGCCGAGTATAGGCAAGAGGGGAAAAAGAAAAGATTTTGTTTCCTTTTTCCTAATAGAACTTGACTTGGGCTCTAAGTTTGGTTAGCCTATATAAACAAAGGAATTAAGGGATCATAAGATATAAGTTTTGTACACACAAAAGATCCCTAAATTTTTCTTTGTTTTCCCTTGTTGATCGATCGGGCGATATCATCCCCAAGGGATTCTTGTTCGATCGACTTTAAACCTAGAAACGTTTTCTTGTTTTCAAACTAGTCTTTTGGTTAACTTGTTTCTAAAACGTGTGTACAAGAACGTGGTTTAATCTCACTATAGATTAAATCTTGGATCGATTAACAAAACTTGGTAAGGGGTTAATCAATAGATCCACATAAACCCTAATTAGGGTTAGATCAAGAACAAAGAAAACAAGAACGATTCTTGTGCTCGCGAGAATCCAAAGGTATGTAACCCGACCCGGTTAATTATATGCATGTTAATTATATGATTTGTTATCGCTTCCGCTATTACGTGCTTTGATGTTTTATTTAGATTATAATTGTTATGCATGCTAAATTCCAACAGTGGCATCACGAGCCGTTTTAACATGTTAATAATTACCGAAACCTAAAATCTATAACAAATATTGTATTGTTGTTAATTACATGTGTTTAGGGTTTATAAAAATTAGGGTTTTTTTACCCTAAATCAACCAAGTTGGTCGATTTCTTGTTAATGAAATTTTTTTGAAACCCTAGATTACATGTTAGATTTAAAAAGGTTTATTGCATGATTAATTGTTATGTCATGTTTATGGTTACGATCCTTGATGTTCTTTAATTAATTGTTAAGTGAATTTTGTGGATCCATGACGAACATGCATGTTTTTCATGGATCATATGGATATATGTAGTAATTGTTACGTGTATTGTTTAATGTTGCCATTAATTTTAGTACGACAAATCTTGAATTGGGGAAGACCTCAATATTAATAATAAATTAAGTTTGTGCTATGTGGTATATTTTAATTATGGCTTACGCAATCGTTAACTCGATGCATGTGGGTCATTTTTTTTGAAAAAGTAAGAGCCATGATTAAATATATGCATAATAAAACCTAGATTTTATTATTAGGGTTTATCGTATAAAAAGAATGCATGTGGCTACATGTTTTTTTTTAAATTAACGTATATAATTTGTTATTATGTTTGATAACAAAAGTTGGGCGATTTTCTGATTGGGTCCGTATTAGGAGTATTACGATCTGTCTAGGCTCTGTTCTGTATCATTAAGTCTGATTGGTAGAGACATGCGCACTTACGAAAACAAGCACCGTTAGGCTTACCGCGGGATTGTCTCCCACACATTATCTCCGGCGTGAGAGTGAGTAAATCGGTTTAGTTTGGTAAAAAAGTTAGGGTTATAAGGGGCACCTTAGAGAAGCCGAGTGCTCTTATATACTCACCAAACTCCCTAATGGCCATTGTCCCATTAATTAGGTTAGTATCCGAGAGGCCTCACCGTTTATTTAGTAACTAGCAGGCCCACCTCATAATTATGACTCGTTCGTAACGGGTGTTCTAGATACCTGCGCACGTGTGCGCTAGTTGGGCCTCATGGGCCTAAAATTCTCGTCGTGATTAGCCCATAATTCTGGGCTTTCCCCAATAGGCAAGTACCATTTGGGCCTTGGAAGTTCGTATTGATGTCGCTATGGCCCATTCATCATGGGCCTGGGTATAAGTACTATTCGTGGGTCAGGTTCATGACCCGAGGTTGGACTATACGTACATCATGTCCTCCCCTTCCTAGTATGGCTCTTGGTAAGACGCGGATCTAGACACCAAATAGTCTCGGTAAAATATCCTTGATTATGCTACCGTGAAGAAACTGAAAGTCAATAAGAAATTGTCCCGCCCAAAACAATGAATCTGGTCCACTTGAGTCGCAAAGATGCCTCATCGTAATTCGTGAGAAAGTAGCTAGAACATAGCTCATATGTTTCACCCCTACCACACGATTTCAGGACAAGTGGGGATAACGTGTTTCCACATCCGGACCTGCGTCTGTCAGTAACAACGTTGCCCTATAAAAGCGGATCCGCCCCCACTCACTGTTATTAGCCAAGTAAAAAGAATCTCTTCCACCACCATTGATAAAGCTTCCATTAATCATCAAAAATCAGACACAGGTAATACGCGCGTGCGCATCCAAACTCTTGCTTTGCAAATCATTGTGTTGCAGCTTACGGATGTTACATCAGAAATAACAGATGAGGAACTGCTTGAGTTCACATCTGAGTATTACATCCCATTCGCATTGCACCCGGTAATGCCGGCTGCGAGTGCGAGTATAGCGGATTTCCCCGAGGGGAAGGTTGGGGTATACACACGGTTCTTTGAGTTTGCCAATCAACGTGTACCCCTTTTGTTGTTTATGTGCAACGTCCTGAATCACTATCGTCTTTCATAATTCCTAAAGCACTGCATAGACGCGGCAAAAATAGCCAATTTCGAGGTTAATTCCGCCTATTGCAATTATACTCCCACGGGTCCCCTTTGTCCGCGCCTTTTTATCACACTTCTTGGTCAACAGGATGGGTATAGTTTCCAAGCGCGGTCGGCGTTTGCAGTGCTATACCGAAAAATTAGATGCGCTGAGGCGTTGGAGGGAGATGTTCTTCTGGGTAGATGATGCATTGGTTCCCTGGGACTTCGCATTCTATACTCAGGGGTCATTGCCGAGGGATGAATGTCACCCCCCCGGGTCCGTATAGTATGGAGGATGCGGAACTTATAAATGAGAACCGTATCCATATCAACCGCATACTCGGAAACCCTCTATGCCCATGGGCCAGTAGTCATAAATTATATCCGAAGCCCTGAGGAGAATGTCGACGATTATTAGTCGATGACGGCCAGAGTGGTGGGTGATTGTCCTTCCACTCCTCGCTTTTTATTTATTAGATGTAAGCGCTCTTCCTATTAAGCGCATGTAACCAATTGTTTTGTTTGTTTTTCGTTCTGTGTTGCCAGAAATGGTTTGTTCAGCAGTTTCCATCTGATAAGCCCAAGCTGGTGACCGAGGGGGTGCGCCCATTAAGAGATGGTGAGGAGCCGCTGCTGGAAAGTACGGCAGGGCGCACAATGGAACTTGTGCTGGAGCAACCAGAGGTTGAGAGTACTGACGTATTAGCACCCATACCACTGCGCAGGGTACCAGGTGTAACTGCGGAGCCCCCCAGGCTAGTACGCAACAAATAAGCGTTGGTTCTTCAGAAGATGCGGATGTCGCAGGGGCAGAAAGCGAGGCCGGAGAAGTTGACTCTGGGTTGAAACGCAAAAGGGGCACCAGTGATGACGGCGCGGACACGTCAAAGAGGGTGCGTTATGTCAGCCTAGGCGGTAGTACGTCGACTAAGGAGGAAACCGAGACTCCTCCCCTCAAGTAAGTAACGTATCCTCTATGTCGATCCCAGAAGAAGTGTGTATTGTACGCAATCATACTGAAGTAATGTGAATCCTCATTATTGTATTGGTTTTTGGCTAGTTTGTGCGCCTGTCGAAGGCTACTAGCGATTCCTTCCTTCTGCGCCGGTGACGCATGCAGGACAGATCCCCCTCCCCAGACAGTCCCTTGACAGCTGATGACATATCCAAGGAGGGATCGGGAAGACAGGTCCCCAATGCATTTGAGGGCATGCCAGTGGGGATCAGCACATGGGGAGTAAGATATGGAACACTGCGCAGCAAGCCCGCCGCTGGTGGCGCAGCAAGAGCAAGGTTTGCTTGGTGAACCGCAGCCAGAGTGCACAGAAGATGAAGAATTCTGCTGCGAAGAACACCATGTTGGCAATGCGCAGGCTGAGGCAGAGTCGTCGAGGTCTCATGCACAAAAGCTAGCCGAGGAAAAAATGGCACTGCTTGTCAAGGTAGAGCAAGAGCGTGCGAATTCTGCGGATTACAAGGCAAGTTGTCACTACGCAGTGAAGTACTTGGAGGAGGGTAAGAACAACCATTTTGCTGGGCTGGATGAGTTTCGTCAAAGAGTGGAGGGGCTGTTGGAGAAGCAGGAGGAGAAGTTACGCAAACTCAGTATTGAGTATGATGAGGAGCTGTACCCTCACATGTTGTCCGCGATTGCTGAGCGCAGGTGGCTCATAAGCCATGGTCTGTGCCTTGTTGCCATGAGCACTTTGGAATCGCAGGAGGTCAAGCAGTCCTTTGGGGATGTTGTGAAGTGTGCCTTGGCTCGTGGCAAGGCGGAAGCGGTGGAGGAACTGTATGAAAAGAAGCTGCTGACAGTGCCCGCCGCACAGGTACCTGGCTATAATCATAATGCATATGAGGAGCTTGTTGCTGCTATGGAGGCGATGAAATTGTTAGAGCTGCCTCATATTGCACAGCTGGAGCGCGACCAGGATTACCCCATAGGTGTGATAATGGCGGGGTTAACCTTGGCTAGGCATGCCACCGAGGGCGCTGAGGTCCAGCCGGATTACTTTCTCAAGCCGGACGTGGCGCAATTGCAGGTTCCTATCTTTGCCTGTCCGCGTGACATCCTGAACCCGTTTGCACTTGAGAAGGAGATTCCGTTGAAGGAGTCATTAGAGGCCCACGCCATAAGGCTTGCTAAGAAGAAGAGGGTGAAGGGCAAGGCAATATTATGCGGTGTTGGTGCAGCGCACATCCCCCGTTCTGACGGAGTACCAGTTAGCGTGGCGACCGTGTCACCGAAAGATAGTGAACTTCTGGGGAAGCTTGAGGAGGCTGGAAATGCTGCGTACCAAGTTGGCAGCTCAAAGCGAAGTCGTTGTCACAGTATCTAGGCTTTCTTCCTTGTGCAAACTTATCGTAATTGTGTATCTTGGCGAATTTTGTTTAACCAAACTCATGGTTCTGTTGTAAAAGTTATCCTTTTCGACCCATAGTATGGGTTGTTTGGTATTGTGGCTTGTGCGATTGTACGCACACAATATTAGTTATAAAAGTTGACAATATGTTTGTGCATAATTAGTTGCCTTTGCATGAAAGACTTGTTCGTGATGTGCCATTTGTCAAATTGTTGTAAACATAGTCATTACAAAGTTCATTGACTGCAAAATATGCTAAGTTTAAATGTATGGGTTGGACATTAAATTTACATGGCGGCGTACGCGAATAACATATCAAGAAGTCAAAACGAATTCGACCAATTTCCAAAATTGGTTAAAACGTGCAACCGTGTTGCGCATGCTTCACAATGCGGCATGGCCACCGTCGTGGATGCGCATTGAAACTTTCCCCAACGTCTTGAGAGAAAGTGATTATCAAGATTAATGATCCAATGTTGATGGGTTTGCAACCCTCTTACTCCAACCAAAAAAAAGGGGAAAAAAAAAGGTTCCATTTAGTAGGTTTACTCATCCTTTTCCCATCGTGGGGTTATGAGGTGCATGCACGCCGCGTAGGCACATAATAATGTAACAATAATATTGATACGTAAATAGATACTCACAAAAAAGCATTAAAGTGAAATGAGTACCGCTTAGTTAGCTAAAACCGCGACATTTAATGAAATACTTGTAAAAATAAAAACTTTGTCCTAAAAAAATAATATAAAGTACGCATAAACCCATGAGTAACTTTCCAAAGATAGCATTTCTTGAGATTTGCAGATATTCCACGTGCGTGGGCAACGCCGCCCTCCATGGTCACGCAAGCTTGTATCTCCTTTTCCAAGTGCTTCCGTAATCTCGTAGGGTCCTTCCCACTTTGGTCCTAGCTTTCCTGTGTCTTCCGCGTAGCTTGCGTCGTTAGTACGATACACGAAGTCGCTTGGTCTAAATGAGACTCCTCGAACTCTAGCGTCATAGTATCCCTTCATTTGTAACTTTGCTTTTTCCTCCGACGGTATGAGCTGCTTGTTTCGCAAGCCCTTTTCCCTCCCCTTTGGGGGGGGGGGGGGGGCCCAATATGTCCAAGTCTATAACGTCGCTCTTACGTCATGGTTGCGATATTCCCTCACGCGGTAACGAATAGTTGGCATTCAATTTTGGCTGGTAGAACGCTTATCCGTCCCATAACAAGAGAGAAGGAGTGTCCCATGTGCTAACTTTTGATGTAGTGCGATGTGCCCCACAAAGACATGTGACAATTCCTCTACCCACCTGCCTTTATGTCTATCCAGGCGCGCTTTGATTCCTTCGCCTAGACTTCGATTTGCGCGCTCAACCAAACCGTTGGTCTGTGGGTGTTTAACCGACGCAAAACGCTGTGTAATGCTTAATCTCGTGCACCAGTCTTTGAACGGGTTATCACAGAATTGTTTCCCATTGTCCACGATAACATTTCTCCAGGTAATCCAACGGCACACAATGTTTATCCCAAACAAATCGTTTTGACCTGATTCCCTTGATTGTTGCGAACCACGTATCGCCTCGATCCATTTAGTAAAGTAGTCGATAGCCACGATAAGGAATTTCAATCCTCCCACGGCAACAGAGAAGGGACCAGCGATGTCGATACCCCACTTGTGGAATGGCCATGGTGAGGTGATGGGTGTTAGCTCCTCTTGTGGTTGGCGCGGGATTGGTCTATGTACTTGGCAATCATTGCATTTTTTATCATGTCACGCGTGTCGCGGTGCATGGTGGGCCAGTAGTACCCAGACCGTAAGGCTCTAGCTACTACAGATCATGGTCCTGAGTGTATACTGCATGAACCCGTATGAATCTCGCGTAGCACATAGTCTGCCTGAATAGGTCCGACGCATCGGAGCCATGGTTGTAGGAACGAACGTCGATAGAGGACACCATTTCGAAGTTCGAATCTCTGCGCAGTGCGGCATGTTCGCCGGGCATCCTTTTGTTCATGAGGGAGCATGCCCTTACTTATGAATTCAATGATAGGGGTCATCCACCTAGGATCCTGCTCTTCTATCACCGTAGATATCTCCATCTCCAGATGGATTTGTGCTTCACAAGATTTTCGACACAACACCTTGCTTAGAAAGGTGCGCGAAGCTCTTAGATGTGATCTTACTTAAGGCATTCCGCTTTTTTGTTGTACCCCTAGACCATGCCGAATGGTGAATCTAAAACAAAGCCCTGGATTAGCGACTTGGCTTGTCGAGGTATCGAATCAGTTGTCTTTTTAGCCACATATTCGCCCCAACACATGGTTTGGCGACCAAACGGAGTCCACATTTGCTTCTAGGTTACGTAGTACACCCATTCGAGCTGCAATCGTAGCCCGCAATTTGGAGCTTTTCGTACTCCGCCTCGTTGTTTGTGTGTGAAATTCAAAATGCAATGCTAAGTGAATTCCATTCCCTTCGTGTTAGTGAGGATGAGGCCTGGCGCCTCGACCCGTCACAGCATGAACCGATTCCATCCGTGAATAAGATCCATGGGTCTTGGAGTTTTACTTCGCTCTGGGGGAGGACAGCATCGGTTTCTGGTTTTTTGATGAGAAAATCCGCCAGTATCTGTCCTGGTCACTCTGCGGTGCGTTGTCTATAAGAGATGTTTATGCTCCCCTACAACACGCTCCAGACTTTTGCAATCGCCCTGACGCATCATGTTAGAGATAATACCTGTTTGATGGGTGATCTGTGATACCACTATTGGAGTGCGCTTGAAAAATATCTGCGCAGGTCTTTTGGCGGCAAATACAAACGCCAGGATCACTTCTCATTGCGCTAATAGTTTATCTTCCGTTTCCCTGATGTTTTACATTACAGTATACCGGTGTTTGTAACGGAGTCCCTATCTGTCAGTACACGGCGCTAATTGCCCCCATGCTTCACGGAAAATATATTATCACTCCTCCCCCTGGTCGGTGCGACTAGGTGGGAAGTGCTGCTATATGCTGCTTGAGCAGCGTGAAAGCTTCTTCTGCTTCTGTAGTCCAACGGAAGTCTCCCTTCTTCGTACACTTCTTGAGTGTTTTGAACAAGGGGAGTGACTTGTCCGCTGACTTGGATAGGAACCTGTTCAAACGGCTAACTTCCCATTTAACGACTGGGTACTTCTTTCAATCGTGCGCGTTGAAGGAAGTTGGATGACAGCATTTGTTTTTCTGGACTGCTTGATGCCGTCTAGGTTCTATCAAGTATCCGAGGAACATGCCTTCCGAGCACCAAAAGTGCATTTAATAGGGTTTAGCTTCATATTGATTTACTTCGCAGTGCCCTGAAAGTTATTCAACAATGTTCGCGCACCAACGGCGTTTTCGGTGTGGCTCTTTATAACAAGGTCATCGACATAGACTTCCAAGTTGCGGCCCACTTGCCCCTCGAACGCGTTATCGACCAGTCGCTGGTAGGTGGCACCCGCGTTCTTTAGGCCAAAAGGCATCTTTGTATAGCAATAGACACCTTGACTTGTGTGAAGAAGGCTGTCTTTTCCTCCGTCATCCCTTGCCATTTGGATTTGTGATACCCCTTGTATCGTCCAAGAAGCACTTGAAGAGTATCCTCTAAGGAACTCCACTTTCCAGTCTATCTCCGTAGTTGGTAGCATCTTGTGGACATCTTAGTTAAGGTCGGTGAGTCCACGCACATCCCCAGCTACCATCTCGCTCATTTTTACCAAACTGGGTTGGAGAACCAGTCATGGTAATAGACTTCTCGCATGATACCTGCCTCCACGAGTTTATGTACCTCCACCAGAATGGCCTTAGCGCGCTTTGGAGCTTGCCCACGTTTTTTCTGCCTTAATGGGGAGTATCCTTGTCGGATTTTCAACTTGTGTTCTGTGATCGATCGTGGCACACCAATCATGTGTTTTGGTTCCCATGCAAAGATATCGAGGTTTCTTTGCAAGAGGGTGCGCACACACCGCAACTACCCGTATCGACAGCGACCCCCCCGATCGATACTTCTTGCTCCGGGTAATCGGGATGAATCGCGACCTTCAAGTTTGTCACTTTGGTTGCGTGCTGTCTCTTAGTCTGCGGCACGTCACATGTGACTGTGTTACATTCTTTAGGCAGTGCGGTGGTGTGGAATGGTGCCAATTCCCACATCGACGGGAATTTTAGCATCCCGTGCCGTGGATGGACCAGCGCGTAATCGCTGAGATCCATGGTCTTCCAATAATGCCATTGTATGTGCGAAGGAGATCTGATCACAAGAAATTCACCAGCTTGTTGTGGAGTGCTCCCGTATTGCCACCATAACGCATTAATCGTCAGTTGCCCCATGAGCCATATCTTTTCGCACCGTGAATGCCAGTCAACGACGTCGTGGCCGGGTTTTAACTGACTTTTTACTTCAGGTGCAGCCTTTGGAAGCAATGTTCGTACAGTATGTCTGCAGATGCCCCCCATCAATCGTACATCCGGATGGATGTCCGTGACCCACTGCATTTAACTCGATGTCAGTGGCTCCACCACAACGTTTGTCACGCAGTTAAAAGTGGAAAAGAGATGCACTTCCCATGCGAGAAATTTTTAGGCAGAATTTTTTGCTTAGTTTTTCGCTGCCATGCTTGCACCATATAGATGGTGTCAGCCTTGTCTCTAGGTGCGTCTTTCTTGCCATCCGCTCCTTTGTTAATCTTCCCTTCCTTGATGTTTTTCACCCAGGTGATCCAAATCTGCCTTCCTTACCATTTTTCAATTAGCTGCGGCAGTCGGACGCACTCATTGGTAGTATGGCCCTTCTGCCTATGATACTCACAGTATCCGTTCCCCACGCGTTGCTCTTCTGGAGTTCGCATTGGTGGTGGCCTTGGGAAGGTTGCACCTTCTGTTGCGAGTATCTCCTTTGGAGTCATTGTCAGTGGGGTGTACTTGTCGTTCCCCCGCCCGCCCCTCTGACCGCGGTAGCTGTTGTTGCGACTGCCACTTTGGTCATTGGATTGTCTTCCTGGGACCTGTTCCTAGTGACCTGTTGTTTGAGTAGGACCTCTTCTGCTGTCCGACGGCGGCGGCTTCATTCCTGAAAATGAAGGTACCTTGTGCGTTTCATCAACTCATCATAGTTTGGGGAACCCTATCATTCAACCTTCTGATGAGTTCTGGATTATGTATTCCATTCATAAACCCGGAGATCTTGAGAATTTCAGGGTACGCCTTGACGTGTATGCATTTGTCCTTATAAGTGCACTATCGTAGCGCTTGTAGACTCACTGGCGCTGTTTCAATTCACCCATGGCAAGCTCACGGGTTCTTAGGCAACAACTCTTCCTTTGAGTAAAAATTTAAGCGAATGCCCTTCGCAGAACCTCTTCCAACCGTCGAATGCATCTGCGTGGTAGTTTATGCTGAACCAGTTTCCGCGCGTTTCCTACCTAACGTGGAAATGACATATTGCCACCACACAGGTTGTGGCCGAGTTTTTCACAATAGTGGCCGCGAATCGAAGATTTTTAGAATGGTCGTCCGGAATCACCTGTCCATCCTAAGTTTTTAACTAAAGCAAGGCATGCGCCTTTTCTTATCCTCTGAGAAATCGCTAATGCGCCGCGTAAATGCGTCGACCTTTTGGCGACGCCATGGACGGGACATATCTTCGTCTTCGTCTTCATGATATTTGTTCTTGGATTTCCAGTGTCCTGTTTCTGCGTCCTCGTTGTCCGAGGAGTCTTCTGAGGACGAGCTTACTCTTCTGATGCGCTTGCGCTGACTGTCCTCGGAGTCCGAACTTGGAGGACTTTCACTCGGGGAGCGCCTTTGTCCAAGCCTGCTGTGGACATCGCGACTGCCCAGCCTATCACGGACGCTGATGCGCCAGTCATTGTTTTCATGAGTGTCCAAGTTCTGCAAGTTAGCCGTTTGAGTACCCGAAACTTTCTTTCCGATTCTACCGAATACTGGAGGTCGACGGTTATCCTTTCCGCGCCTTTCCTTTTGGTGGCGCGGTGGAGATACTTCGTCCTCCGGACCGAAGTTAAGTCGGGCCTGTAGGCTCTGGCTTGATCTCTTTTTTGTTTCCTCTTGCATGAGGGCGACCAAAGTCTCGTAGTTTTGAGATACGAAATCACTCGGTGCCAGTTCAGTCGCTACCCCTTCCAGTGTGAGGTTGTCAGCCACCTAACCTCGGGGCCCCTTGTATTTCGAAGGGTGGGGGTGCGGCTCGGTGGTATTCGTCCCTGGCACCGTTTGGGGGGGGGGGTGGTGAAAGTAGCACGCTGTAGACCTTCCCGCGCTAGTGATTGTGCCGGTTGGCTGGGTTTGTCCCCATAGTGCTGTCCCATCGCTGTGAAGACCAGATCATGTGGAGCTCATTGGCGCTTCTCGAGGCACTGCTTAGAGATCCTGTCTAGAGGGCATGGGTCGCACTGCATCTTCACTGCGAGGTCCTCAGGGTAAATTACCGTTTGCTTTGTCATTCTAGATTTTGGACGTGTTCTTAGTGTATTGTCCCACGGATGGCGCCAATCTGTTGATACAAAAGTTGGACGATCCCTGATTAGGTCCGTATTAGGTGTAATACGGATCTGTTAGGCTCCGGTTCCTGTATCAATTAAGTCTTGATGTATGAGACCTGCGCACTAAGAAAACAAAGCACCGTTAGGCTTACCGTGGGATTGTCTCCCACGATTATCCTCCGGCGTGAGAGTGAGTAATCGGTTTAGGTTTTGGTAGAAAGTTAGGGTTATGAGGGCGTACCTTAGATGAGAGCCGAGGTGCTCTTTATATACTCACCAAACCCTAATGGGCTTTGTCCCATTAATTAGGTTAGTATCCGAGAGGTCTCACCGTTTATTTAGTAACTAGCGGGCCCACCTCCTAATTATGACTCGTTCGTAACGGGTGTTCTAGATACCTGCGCACGTGTGCGCTAGTTGGGCCTCATGGGCCTAAATTCTCGTCGTGATAGCCCATATGTCATGGGCTTCCCCATAGGCAGTACCATTTGGGCCTTGGAAGTTCGTATTGATGTCGCTATGGCCCATTCATCATGGGCCTGGGTATAAGTACTATTCGTGGGTCAGGTTCATGACCCGAGGTTGGACTATACGTCATCATTATGTGTTTACCGCTTTAGTCGTTTTTTTATTAAAAATTACTTGTTTTTTGGTTTATATAATTGATGCGAATTGTTGTAAACAAAAAGGATAATTTTTGAATAGAAAAATAATATGGACTAAATCTATATAAAAATTATGAATTGTTTTGAAGAGTTAAATTTACAATAGTTTAGTTGATTGGTAATTTTCGTACTAAATAGTTAGAAAGGCTCATCCAATTTGACAAACTGTGTGGGAAGTTTAACGCGTCGCTGGTCGAACCCGACTAAAGAAGGAGGTTATGCTTCAGCGCTGACCGAATTCTCGGCTTGCTTGTGCGTCAAATTGGAGTTACCTACGACTATTTAAAAGTACAAAATTACTTTAAGGTTGATTTGCCTCAATTCCACATCCGAAACACTAAGTCGAAAGACTTATGAAAAAGTACGTTGTGGACGATAATTGTGGGTACTTCTTTAATTGGTTAATCCAATGCCTCAACCAAAATTTTGTTTATTTAATCTTGCCCTAAAAGTTAATAAAAAGTTTTTTTTATTAAACATATGCTATGGAGTTGTATGCATGCTTCTCCATACATAATTTTGATTCCACACATCAAATATTAGACCCCTTAAAACTTAAGATCGAATGCCACTAATTGAAACACACTTGACTTGCAATTTATGTTCATGAGGAACTGGACTGATTGTAATGACAAAAACCTTCATGATAATGAGTAAGAATCACATGGATCAAAGTTTGACGTTCTTTAGATTAGACGACTTAATTGAGTTATTTAGTGAGAACTAGAAACTCAAGGCATTAAGATGGGATGAAACATGTTTACAATGCAACTAGTTTTTGGCAATGTAAATCCCATAAAGATCTAGAAATTGAAAATTGTTTGTCAATTAATTTGTTCGAACAAGATACCAATGTTGAATAAATTCATTACTGAAGCAATCAACGTGTTGTGATGGGTTTTATGTCAATATGTTTCTAGTTTTTCAAGGAAAATCATGTTATATGAATATTACCTGGTTAATTAATTTTCTTGAAAAATATATTATCGAAAATAACTAATTATATGAACTTTTTCTGTACGAAATGGGCTCAACCCGAAATAATAACACTAGATTTCTGCGGTTCAAGACTTTCTTTGAGCGAGAAAAAACTGACTCAAGGCGAAAATCTCAATGATTGGTACCTTCACTAAGAATTGTCTTAAGAGTGGCAGGGTCCCGTATGACTATTTGTTTAAGCCTTGTCCTGATGAACCCCTTGAGGATGCTGCTGAGAATGTTAAAGCTGCATGGAAAGCTGAATACAAGATACATTCTGATGTGGCTTGTTTAATGCTGCAATGAATGTCACCCTGCTCTTCAAAGGCAGTTTGAGCTATATTTCCGCAAGCCATGCTTGATGAACTTCAGAAGAATGTTTGAAAAGCCTAAAGCTGTAGAGATCTACGATTTGGTAGATACCCTGCAACATCTGCAAACATGCCCCAGAGAAAAATCCGTAAGTGCTCGATATAGTGTTGTAAAATAAAGGTACATGGACCAACTATAAGCTCTTGGGAAACCCTATGACAATGATAATTGGCGATTTAACTTAATTTAACATGGGGGTCCTTAACAGGATTTTGGTGATTTGTTAGAAACTTCAATATTCAATTTGCGTGGGGAAGACAGTGATGATCTACACGCATTTCTCAAGGTGACAATGAAAGGGTTTAAAAGACAAGGCCTACACCTCAGTACATGGCTATTCAAAAGGGTAGGGTGAATAAGCCAAAACCGCAAGCGAACAAAAAGGGTAAAAGCAAAGGCAAAGCTGATAAGAATAAGCAAGTTGTGGGTTATCAACCAAAATCTAAGCAAAACCATCCTCAGAAGAAAGAAAATCCAAAGAAGGATCAAGCTTGTCACTACTGCAACATAGTTGGTCATTGGAAGAGGAACTGCCCTCTTTACCTCGAAGAGTTGCGCACAAAAAAAAGAACAAGAAGCTGAGCATTGGTGCTGCACTTCAGGTAACTTATTTAATATAGAATTATTTTAATCTAACTCACAAATTAAATTCCTGGGTATATGATACTGGATGCGGTATTCACATTTGTAATACGACTTGCATGGGATTTAGAGTGGAAAGGAAGCTATCCTATGGAGAGCAATACCTGCATGTGGGAAATGGAGCACAAGCAGCTGTTGAAGCCATAGGAGTTGATATTAATTTAGTTTTATCATCTAGTTTAGTATTGTCATTAAACAATTGTCGTTATGCACCTTCTATAATTAGAAGTGTTGTTTCCTTTTCTCGTTTGTTAGATCTTGGATTCGTTCATACTGTTACTAGTAATGGAATTTCCTATTTCTTTCTTCAATGGATTTTTTATTTTAGTGTTTAAATCTGAGAATGGTGTGTTCAATTGACATTAATGATAATGTTTTCCCAAGTATAAATAATAATCTAATTTTTAGCAAAAATAAGAAAGAAAGTTAGACATGAATCTTCTTATCTTTGGCACTGTAGACTTGTCCCATATTGGCAAGACCCAGGCAAAAGCTTCAACTTGAAGGACTGGAAAGTATCAATGATGAATCATATGATAAATGCAAATCTGTATGTCAGGGAAATACAAAAAACCTTTTAATAATAACATTGAAAGAAGCTACAGATCTACTTGGTTTTAATACATACAGATGTGTGTTGGACCACTAGACATGGTGTCAAGGAAAGGTGCTAGCTACATCTTAACCTTACTGATGATTTTCAGTCGTTATGGTTATGTTTTACTTGCTTAAAACATAAAACATGCGGATTTGAAAACATTTAAGGATTTAAATCAGAAGTAGAAATTGCAACTAGGAAAGAAGATTAAAGCTCTTCGATCCGATAGAGGTGGTGAATATTTAAGCCAAGAGTTTAAAGAATATCTAGGTAAGAATGGAATAGTACAACATCTTACTTCTCCATATACTCCACAGCAAAATGGTGTATCTGAAAGGAGAAATCGCACACTATTAGATATGGTGCGATCTATGTTTAATCTTACAACTCTACCATTATCCTTTTGGGATTATGCCTTAGAATCTGCGGTTCGTATTCTTAAATATGGTTCCCACAAAGAAGGTTGATAAGACACCAAAAATGAAATATGGCATGGCAAGCGCCATATTTTGGTCTATTTAAAGGTCTAGGGTTGCGAAGGCTATGTGAAACGTGTATCTTTATAGGATACCCTAAGAAACTATGGGTTACATCTACAACATTATTTTCCACCTGAGAAACTAAATAATTGTTGCTAGGATATGGAGATTTTCTTGAAAGAGATCTCCCATATCTCAAGAATTCAGTGGGAGGATTATTGATCTTGGAAGATGAACAATGGATAACTTACCTTCGGAAAACACTAGCGAAATTCCATTTGAACCTGATGTATAGTCTGGTCCTCCACCATAATAAATTCCTATCCGTTTGTCTGAAAGGACTACACGTGCACCCAACCGTCTATGTCTAAACATGGAGGTTGAAGATGATGTAGTAGGGGATCTTGGAGAACCTGCTAATTATAAAGCTGCCATGCTTGACCTTGATAAGGTAATATGGCAAAGTGCAATGATGAGGAAATGAACTCCCATGTAAGTTTAATGAAGTCCTGGACTGAAGTAGTGATAAGAAAATATGTAAAACCAGACTTAGATACTGTTAGTATAAAGTTAAGTCTGTTAGTTACTAGTTAGCACTGATAGCTGAATAGTAGAATACTGTTAGTAAAGAAGTTAAATCTGTAGAGCACGTTTTATTTGCAGCATTAACTTAAGTCTGGCAGTATTAAAGTTAATACTGCTTGATCAGACAGTTAAGTCTGTTGTAATTTTAGTAATAGTTATCAATTTAGCGTTGATTTAGGAAGAGATAAGTATTATCTCTTAACGCGTTTAGGGTTCCATAAGCCATACAAGGAACATAGAATAGTATTTAAACTATGAGTTGATTGAGGTAATCACAATCAAATAGTAATAGTAATAGCAATTTTAGTAATTTTGTTCTTGTGTTCGTCTTGGTATAGATATTGATATTTCCGCGTCAATATTTATATTCACAGTCATTGTCTCTCATAGTATCTTTGGATTTATTCAAAGGACTATAAGTCGTTTAAGGCTTTATTCAGAATCCGTTAATAAGGACCTACAAGTGGTATCAGAGCCACCAAAGGGACTTTCCACAAGATTGAACTGTAAGATCAAAACCTTTTATTCCACCAAATTAAATAATCATGTCTGCAAACGATAATATTTGCTCTTCATGAAGATTGAGGAACTTTTCTCTTCATGATGATGCATCTTTGGATGGATCTGTACCCGCATCCAACAAAGAGAGATGGCTCCTGCTAAACCACACACAAATAATCACCAACAATAACACTTTCCAAACATTTAAACGCCGTACCTCCAAAAGATGATTATGAATACGTGGGCAATGGAGATGGTAACATTATCTTGAGTATATATAGATAAGGAGGTCTGGAAAGTTGATTCAAATGGGAAACTCAAAGAAGCGAAGTCACCAAAGGTAATGATGGTTGTATACCTGTTCTTCCTTCAACCACACAGGAATAATCAGTATTGCTGATAAAAAGAAGGAAAACTAGACACTACTGTTAATGGCTGTTCCAAAAGATCATCTCAGACGTTTTCATGGCATGGATGATGCCAAAGAGATCTGGGCAGCCATCAAAACACGATTTGGTGGTAATGCAAACTCAAAGAAAATGGCAAAATCGTTTTGAGGAAACAACAGTTTGAGGCATTTACTATCTCGTCTAAGGAAAGTTTAGAGAAAGGGTATGATAGGTTCCAAAAACTCCTATCACAATTGGATGCCCTTGGTGCTGGTGTGTCAGATGAAGAACGCAAATCACAAGTTTTTGAGGTCCCTTCCTCCTGCGGGAAGTCTAGCCATAGGCAATGAGAACGAAGAAGAATATTGACACACTGTCAATAGATGATTTATATAATATCTGATGTCTTTGAACAAGACATCCAAAAGAATCATCTTCTTTCCCTTACATCTGATAATGTGCCTTCTATCCAGCAAGCAAAGGCCTCCTTCCAGCAAGGAAACATAAGCCAAGCCACAGCTCAGGAAGTTATAGTTCTTATACCACTTCCTCTTCCAAAGCAACAACAAACTGCTACTCCTGGTCTTGCTGATGAAGTTATCCATTCTTTTCCTAGCCAAAATCTGATTGATGTGATTGGTATACATGAAGATCCAGATCAAATTGATGATCTGAGATTTGAAAGAAATTGATTATATATTGGCATAAAAAGATTGCTATGAACCCATATAAAGATAAGAAAGTTCTACAATAAGACAAAACAGGCATAAGGCCAAGAGTAGGATGGAAAAATGCATGAGGCTTTGATAAGAGAAAAGTCGAATGTTCATTGCCACAATACTGGGGCATTTTGCAAGGGAGTGCAAGTTTAAAGGTTCAAAGGAAGGTAGCAGGCAGAAGCAGGTAAAGGTCAAATTACAAGCAGTGCAAATATGAAAAGGAAGCCTGATTGACCATTTGATGAAGGTCAGATCAATTGGTTAGTAGCAGACTACAGATGAGAACTCAATCAGCACTAATGGCTTTCACTGTGAATAATGCGGTATCTATTGTGCTACTAATTGTTGTTTAGATTCATAAAATGCACTTCAAGCTAAGGATGATGAACTGCAATCTGAATTGGTGACCAGAAAGCTGCCTTAACTGCCCATTAAAGCTAGCTGTTAAGAAATTAGAAACGTCAGCTTAGAGCCTCCAACAAACAAACAATCCTTCCCTTAACTGAAAAATAAAATTTTCAAGCAAATCAAATTTTTGAAAAAGATGAAATGCTGAAAAAAGTATAGAAGGAATAGGGAATGAAAGCTGTCCAAAGACAAGATGCTTTACAAAAAAAAATGTAGATCTGGTTTTGCATCTTCTAAAAAAATCTTGAAGCGTAATTGATTGTCGGGGATGAGCTCAATTGGTACGAATAGGATTTAGGATATGGCATCCAATCAAGATGCTGAGTTCCTAGGGATTATGAGGAAGAAATAAGATACTCTGGACTAAAATCGTATTCTCGGAACACCGCTGCATGCAAATCAATACCTCCCACTAATCCATCATATAATAAACAGGAGAAAAAAAAGGAAGTCCACCGACCTCAAATAGGTAAAAATACCCTTAGGGCACCGCAGGACATAGATGATTCTCTGTATTAGTATGGTAAAACATTGTGCCTCAACCTCAATCACCTAGTCCTACTGAGTCCAGATTCTAGTTCCACCAGTTACCAACAATGTCAATCCCATGACATTGATGGGGACCTAGGTGCGCGTTTCTGACCATGTCAGTCAATGATGAACCCTAATCCATGACCAAAATCCTTATAACCTTCTATTGAGCAGTTTACAATTGCCACCCAAAAGACTCAACACAGAGTGCCTAAACCCCAACAAACAGTTGACCTCGTTGTGCACAGCATGTCCAAACTCTAGGTCAACCAAATTAGGACACCAGTGACTCCCTTACCAAATCCTTCAATAATAGACAGAATTGGAATCAAAGAATGGAAAGGGGAATTAGGTGCAGGATATTTCTTTTACACGAAAAACCAAGTTTTGTATGTGAAAGTCTTAGTCCTTGATTAAGGACTGTGACTATTATGAGAAGAATAATCAATGGAAGTCTGCTTTAGAGCCAAATTTAGAGATCTTTTTCAAGCTGCTGTAAGGGCAAGCTACCCCAGCCTGGACAACACTAAAACAACACCATGGTGAATAAAGCACAATATCAGTTCACCCCCAGACCTGTACAACTAAGTAACATTAGACCCAACCTTAGTACTGCTAGCAACACTATTAAAACTGGTAGGGTAAATGTTAATTCTGGCACTCAAATTAAGTCTGGTGGTTTTAGATTTAATACTGCCAAGCGAAATGTTAATTCTGGTAGTGTGCATGTTAATTCTGGCACTCAAATTAAGTCTGGTCTACTAGATTTAATACTGGCAAGCAACATGTTAGTTCTGTTAGAGTAAATAGACCAGTATCAAACAACACAAGCCCTAAACCTTCTCAGGTGAATCTTAATAGTCCAAAGAAATGTTTTTCAAAACAAAGATCACTTGTAAATAGACCCTTTTCAAGGACAACAGCATACAAGTCAAATAAATATGCTGTTAAGGGCAAAATGGGCACTGCTGTTAAGACCTCAGCAGGTTGGGTTTGGAGAAAAACAATACCATTCTCCAATACCAATGGTGGACCAACCCTTGATTCAAATGTTCATGTTTCTAGAGGTCTACAAGGTAGACCCAAGCCTGTGAAGGCCTGGGTCCCAAAGAGAAACTAATCTCTTTTTGAATGTACAGGATCATCCACTGAAGCATATGGAGCATAGAGGTATTTTTGATAGTGGATGTTCTGGGCACATGACTGGTAACAGGGCCCATCTTGAAGATTATCAAGAACTAACCAAAGTGGGATCTGTTACTTTTGGAGGAAGTAAAGGTAGTATCAGTGGAAAAGGTACAATTAGATTAGGAAATTTAGTTTTTGATGATGTGGCTTTTGTGAAAGAACTTGGACATTTTAATCTGTTCTCCATATCTCAGATATGTGATAAAAAGTTAAATGTACTTTTTACTGAAATGGAGTGTTTTGTGGTGGTCCTTATGACTTCAAGATGCTTGGAAAATCAGGTCCTTCTTAAAGTTCCTTAGGCCAAACTAAACATGTTATACTTTTGATATGAAAAATGTTGCTTCTTCAAAAGGATACACCTGTTTATTAGCAAAACAGCCTCATCTGGTGAAAGATAAATTGTGGCCAGGAGGTTAGGTAACCTTAATTTCAAAAAACTTAAATAAACTGTGAAGGGAATATCTAGTTAGGGGGTTACCTTCAGAGTTTCTAAAATGACCACATTGTGTTGCTTGTCAGGAAGAGAAAGCAACATAAGCCTCATGTAATGGCCAAAATTGACAGATATGTGACCACCCATTACACACCTTGATATATGGACTTATTTGGGACCTACTTCTTGTGAGGAGTATCACATGCAAGTTACTGTCTAGTGATTTACTGATGACTTGTTCATGGTTTTTTGGGTTTCTTTCTAGCCAAAAAAGGATGAGGACCAGAGTGACATCCTTAAGACTTTTATAAGACAGATAGAAAACCAACTTAATCAAAAAGTAAAAATCATTAGATCAGATAATGGGACAGAGTTTAAAAACAGGGTTATGCTTGAGTTCTGTGGGCGAAATGGTATATCACAGGGAGTTTAGTAATTTTGCAAGAACTCCTCAGCAAAATGGGTTGCTGAGTGAATGAATAGGACCCTTATAGGGCTGCTAGGGACTATGCTAGTGACTCACACTTACCTAACACTTTTTGGGAGAAGCAGTCATTACTGCTTGCTTAACCGTCAAACAGGGTAAAAGTGACCCAACCTAAGAACAAACTCCTTATGAGCTTTTGTTTGGCCACAAAACACAATCTTAGCTAATATAGACCATTTGGGTGCCTGTGTTACCATTCTAATACTCTTAGTCCCAACTACGGAAAAAGTTGATGAAAATCTGTTGAGGGTTTTCTTGTTGGTACTTTGGTGAATCACGTAAAGCCTTTAGGGTTTTTATAATTTAGTACCAAAAGAGTTGAAGTAAACCTTCATGTCAAAGCTTTCTTGAGGAAAACCCAATGTACAGGGAATAGGCATAGGTGGATGTTTGATTAGACTATCTTTCAGACTCTATAAACTATATTACCTGTCTCTTTTGCAAAATCAAGCTAACCCTGCAGGTCAAATGAGGTCATTGATTTTGATGTGCAGACTGAGGAGGCTGCAGACTTGATGGTGGTGTCTTCTACATCTCTAAATGAAGCAACTAGAAAAATCAGATGTTCTGAAAAGATTGCTAAATGAAGACTCATCCCCAAAGAGCCATACTTCTACACCAATATCCAAGTCTGCCTGATGACATTATGACCTTTAGAAATGAGCTGGATGGCTCTTGCTTTGAAGCACTTAGGACCAGTACTTGCAGCAGCACTACCAGTACTAATCCTGTTAATACTGGTAGTGATAATCTTAATACTGGTTTGACGGAAGTTACTCCTGGAAATATTGAAGCTATCTCTCCTAGTGCTGATCATGAAGAAGAGGTCTTCTCTAATGCAGATGAAGATGAGATGCCTAAAATAAGGATTTATTAAATTCAAAGTAAAGGTAGCTTTGAAAGGCTTCTTATGATGAAGATGTGGGATTATTACTTGATTTTTCAACAAAATCTTAACCAGATGAGGTATGTTGTCGTCAACAACACTTTGAGGATTCACAATGTCATCATACAAAGTAAATCCTGGAGATCCCAATACACCTGTTAGACTTAGGAAGCTCTCTCAAAAAGTAACTGAAGCTCATGCTTAGTGAGCCACATACAAGCACAGCAAAGAAGCAATCATAAAGATCAACAACATTGTCTTTTTGCTTGCTTTTTATCTCAATCTGAACCAAGGAAAGTCTCAGAGGCCCTTGAAGATGAAAGCTGGGTGGAAGCTATGCAGGAAGAACTATTGCAGTTCAAGCTTCAACAAGTATGGGTCTTGGTTGATTTACCAAATGGTGCTAAGGTGATAGGTACTAAATGGGTATACAGGAACAAGAAGGTATGAGAGGGGGAAAGTAGTTGTCGGATAACAAAGCAAGGTTTGGTAGCTCAGGTCAAGGCATGAAGAAGAGAAGGGATTGACTATGATGAGGTTTTTGCTCCTGTAGCAGAATAGAAAGATATCAGGTTGTTTTTTGGCCTTTGCCTCATTTATGGGGTTTCATAGTCTATCAAATGGATGTTAAAAGTACTTTTCTGTAAGGCACTATAGATGAAGAGGTTTATGTCTCACAACCTCCTGGTTTTGTTGATACTGATCATCCTACAAAGGTTATAGGTGGTCAAGATTGTATAAGATTGCACCAAGCCCCTAGAGCTTGGTATGCTACTTTGTCAACTTTCCTAGAGCAGCATGGATACAAGAGGGGCACCATTGACAAGACTTTATTCATTAGAAGAAACAAAAGGATTCATTTTGGGTTCAAGTGTATGTTGATGACATCATTTTGGGTCTACCAACAAGTCTTGGTGTGATGAGTTTGAAGTTTTGATGCAAAGCAGATTTCAAATGAGTTCCATGGGTGAACTTACATTTTTCCTAGGTCTACAAGTCAAGCAGAACTAGGGGAGGATTGTTCATATCTCAAGCCCAAGTTTTGTAGCTGAAGATACTCAAGGAAATTTGCTATTGTTGAATGTCAAAGTGCCATCACTCCCATGGAGACACGTTGCCTTAACAAACGGATGAGGAAGCTTTTGATGTGGATGTTCACATGTACAGATCTATGATAGGTCCCTCATGTACTTAACTGCTTCTTGACTGATTTATGTAGGCAGTTTGTGTTTGTTCACGGTTTTCAGTGTAACTCCAAAGGACTTCTCATCTCAATACTGTCAAGAGGATCGTCAAGTATTCAAGGGCCAACCAAATTGGGCTCTATGGTATCCTAGGGAATCACCACTTGACTTGGAAGATTCTTGATAGTGACTATGGTGGGTCCACCTTGATAGAATCACAACAGGTGGTTGTCAATTTCTTGGTCAAAGACTTATCTCATCGCATGTAAGAAACAGACTATTGTAGCCACTTCAACAATGAAGCTGATTATGTAGCTGCTGCTAATTGGATAGTGGGACAAGTGTTGTGGGTTTCAAAATTAATTGTTGGTCTATGGTTTCAACTTCAGGAATACCAAAATCACATTGATATGAAAGCACAATCGGCATTGTGAAGAGCCCAGTTCTATCCATTTCTAAGACCATAACACATTGAGATACGTAACACTCATCAGAGATTGTTATGAGAAGAAGCTCATTCGTATGGAGAAAATTAACACAGACTAAATGTAGCTGAACCTTGTTGACCAAACATGATGGACCTCGATTTAATTACTGGTGGTTAGCATTGGTTATGATCAACCATAGGCAAACATTTAAGGGGAGGCTTAGATGTATAGTTTGTTAATTCTGGTAGCTAAGTAATCTTAATACTGTTAGTTAGTAACTTTTAGTTCTGGTATTTAAGTTAGGGTTAATACTGATAGGTGTCATATTAAACATGGCTGGGGTTTTTTTTTAAAAATAAAAAAAACTTGGTAGTGTGTGTCATATTAATTACTGTTGGTTAATATTGGTAGTTTAGTAGAGTTAATTCGGGTAGTTAGGTCTTTTCCTTAATTCTGTCTTATACAAATTTTTGCATATGTTTTCTTTGTTTTAGTCAAATTTTTGCAGGCATAGCTTGGATGCAAAGGAGGAGTGTGTTAATTCTGGTTGAAAAAGAATTAATTCGGGTTGACTCTAAATTAATTCTGTTTGACCAAATTAAGTCTGGTAGTGTAAATTGTTAATACTGGTAGTTTATTGTTAATGCTGGTTGCGGGAAAATTGATTTTTTTGTTTTATCACTGTTTAAATGTTTTTTTTACGATTGAGATTTTTGCGACGCCATTAGTCGCACAACAGAGTAGCTATATATGATAAAGTTTGATTTCTTATTTCATTACTTATCTTTTGTTATTGCTCTATCTTTGTCTTTTGCAAGTAAATTTTTTTTTATAACAAAATAGTCAAGAGTTCTGTTACCAGCATCTACAATTTCACTCGCATCAAAACCCAAGTATCTCAATACGATCGTCACATGGCTCAATTAAGTATTGTGCATAACACAAATCAAGTGGGTTTTGCGACAAACCTGACGAGAGTACAGGGTTTTTGCTGAGGCTGAGATTGTGGATTTTCTTCGAGGTTCCAACCTCAGGTATGCTTTAACTGCTAATCCACTATACTTTGATTCTTGGTTTAAATCAATCTTTGGCAGAGTGCTTATCACCACTTCTACACCGATGGGTTCTCTAGGAAATTGAGCAACAATGATACCATAAGATACACAATCTCTGAGGCGTTCTAATTAGGGATCCACTTCAAATTAGGATGACGCCACAGTAATAACAAGGTTGCCAAATGCTGACCTTTTTGAGGTATGGGGCAAATTCTTAGGGTATCCTACTGATGGAAAACTTTACCTTGGGAAAAAAAGTTCTTCACACCCCACAATGGCGTTTCTTTAGTCCTCATCTTTTACAATGTATTAAGCTCTAAAAGTGGTGGATGGGATCAATTTTCGGTAGGGCAATATTGCTACTGCTTTTGACTCTGTTATCCTCTGGTCAGAGTTTATTACTTTTCTAAGCTTATTTTTGATGGTTATGGTGGCAATTTTGAAGAGCAAGACAAAGTTTTTAATGTATCCCGTTTTCTGCAAATTATTCTGTAAATAATCAAACAGGGAAAACAAAAAACCCTTTATTAGCTGTGAGCTGACCAAAAGATCTTTGGGAACATGAAAAGGGGTTTTAGGGAGGCACCAAGACCTTTATTGCCTTCTATGTTACTTGTTGCTACTAACCCTAATGCAGGACAAGAACATGCTGCTGTGGCCCCATCCCAACCCTCCTCATCAACACCACCAACACCAACACCATCAACCTTATCCTAACACCATAACCTTCACCCTTCCCAACACAAACACCACCCCTATCCCAACTCCAATAACAACACCCATCCCAACACCATACCACCACCTATTCCTACACCTTCATCCACACCACCCACCACCACTGAGACTTATCCTACAACACGATGATCACATTTATGAGGCGCATTATCCTGTCACCATCACTTCTCACCCTCACAAGAACAGGCTCCAAGTCACATGTCTATGGATGACTTGATTCAAGCAGTTCCTAAGTTGATTTCAAGAATTGATAGCCTGGAAAGGGATCTCAAGCAAACCAAGCTAACCATGGGAAATGCAATAGTGAAGCTAGTAAAGAAGGTGAAGAAGTTGGAAAAAAAGGGTTCATGAAAAGAGGGATTTGGTTTTGCCGGATTCAGTGGAAGAAGACCCGAGGCTAATGGGAGGAAAAGTCAAGATGATCCTCAAGATTCTTCAGTACAAGGACTGGTTACTCCTCCTACAACAAAGGTAAACACTTCAGGGGAGGAACAAGTAGAAGAAATAAGTCCAAACACTCTTGAAGAAGCCAAAACTCTCTCAAGGTTGGGCTCTTTAAAAACCAAGGTCCATGCAAGGGAAGGAGATACAAAGAGAAAAAGAGACTAAAGGTAAGAAAGTAGTCTCAAGCTTGGACTTTCAAGAAGAGGTTGATGATGTTGCTGAACAGGTTAATACTGCTGGTGAGATTAATACTGCTGGTGAGGTTAATACTGCTGGTGAGGAAGTTAATACTGTTAGTGAAATTAATACTGGCAGTATTAAACTTAATACTGGTATTGAGCAAGCTAGTACTGTTGGTGAAGATAAGGGACAAAGAGAAGGGAAAGCTCCTATGCTCAGTATGAAGAAATCCAAAGAGTCAAGAACTAATTTTACAATAAGAAGCTTAGCTTTGCAGAAGCAATAAGATTGGATTTCC
Source organism: Tanacetum coccineum (assembly GCA_026074375.1). Lineage (NCBI taxonomy): Eukaryota > Viridiplantae > Streptophyta > Magnoliopsida > Asterales > Asteraceae > Tanacetum > Tanacetum coccineum. The sequence goes on from BQNB010015641.1 coordinate 51,493, forward strand.
TTACAAAAAGAAAGAGGAGGTAAGAAGATACATTTAGATGCTCTGCCTGGCAAAAGAATTGCAGAAGAAGAAGAGTTGACTGAGCAACAGAAGAAAAGAAAAGCTCAAGTACAATTTGAGGCTCAGCATTATACAAATGAAGATTGGGATTTGATTAGAGCAAAGCTTGAAGCTAATGCAGAGTTGTCAAAGAGCATGCTTGGAAGTGAACTTCAAGGAGAAGATTTTGCAAAGAGAATGGTGGATCTTGTGAATCAAAGAAAGAAGTTTTTTGCTGAAGAAAGAGCCAAAGCTAAAAGGAACAAGCCCATGACCCAATCACAGCTGAAGACTTATATGATGAACTACTTGAAGAATCAAGGGACATGGAAGTTAACTCAGCTGAAGAAATTGAGTTTTGAAGAAGTCAAGAAAGAGTTTGACAAGCTTGTGAAACAGGTTGAGTCCTTTGCTCCAATAAGTTTTGAAGCTACTAAAGACAGTTTGAAAAGATTTGGTGAAGAGCTTCAGACTAAGACTCCAAAGAGACTGAAAGAAGATAAAGATGATGAAGCAAAGGATGATGAACCAACAAAGAAGTCTGGAAAGAGAAGAAAACAGATGGCTAGGAAAGGAATGCATACAAGTGTGGATAAGAATGACTCTGAGATTCATGGTTAGGTTGTGAGCAAGAAGAAACTGTCACAGGTACTGAAACTCCTATTAATCCTGTTCCTGTAGCAATGAAAACACCTAGTGTAGCTACCTATAAGATTATTAAGCAAGGAGAAAAAGGAGTATATCAAATTGTTAGGGAAGATGGAACAGATATAGTATATATTAATTTTGGTGCCATGATGAAATCTATATCTAGAGATGACCTTACTGAGCTGTATAGGATTGTGATGAATAGATATGGAATGGATGGGCCAGAGGATAAGTTAGAAAAGGGATTTTGGAAATGTTTAAGAATTATGTTTGAAGAACCTCTTAGCACAGATTCTATATGGAGTGAGATTGGACAGCAAAAGATTGTAAGTTGGAGATACTATGATACTTGTAGGGTACATTGCTTGAACTTAGAGTCTATGGATATTTACATGTTGTCTGATAGAAAGTATCCTTTATCTGCTGAGGTATGTAAAACTATGTTAAATGAAGTTTTGGATGAAAGATGATATGAGGATTGCTTGATTGTTGAATATGGTGGAAAAAAAAGCGGGATTAGAAGTAGTGAAAGTCTTGTAAGGTTTAAAAATCCTAGGATAGTAGATGAGAAGTATAACATTTGGTGAAGGTGCTATGCCACTAACACAAATCAAATGGTTTCAGTTCACCATGTTAACATACATAAAGACTTGGCTAGTCCAAGAGCAAACGACTCTTGGTAAAGACTTCTCAAATCCATTCTATGGTTGACAACTTGCAAATAAGTTGTATGGTTTTCAACTCACCATATCTGTTTAAGTGAAGAGTTGGCTAGCCCACAAGTTTATGGCTTGTGGTAAAGGCAGTAGAAAAACCATAACTAGTCCATAAGATTATGATTTAGGTAAAGACAATTGCAAAAATTCATATGTAGATGGTTGAGCACTTTACCAAAAGTGGATGGTATATCACAATACCAAGTTTTATGTACAATGAGTTGACATGGTTATTCAATCCACCATGGAATTTACCTTATCTAGGTGCCAAAGGATTGGACTACGCCCTGAGCAAACGGCTACAGGTATAAAGGGCATATCAAATTCGTTGATGGATGTTGTAATGGTTTGCCAAAAACCATATGTATTCAACTCACCAATGTTTCAAGTACTGAGCAGTTGACATGGTTTTCAGTTGACATGGACATACACCTTTTTGGTGGCCAAAACTGATACTCCAGGAGTTAATGGCTAACTGGTAAAGAAGACATCAAATCTCATTTAAAAATTTTCGATGATCACTCTCACAGGAGTTAACACACCTGGAAGTGATGAGAATAGAATGAAACTTTATGATTTGATGTACAAAATTGTCAATGTTGCTGATACAATGGATTGATGAATAGCTTTGAAGGCTAGTTGCTGTCAAGATTTGTAGACTTAAAGACATATTATTTTGAAGACAGAAGTTCAAGACAATCCTCTAAAGCCCAAAGTGAAAGCCAAACGTACACGAAGAAACTTGAAAGTTCATGAATGAAGATCAAGTTAGGGGAGGATTTGTTCGGAAAAATATTGTAAACAGACTTAATACTGTTAGTATTAAAGTTAAGTCTGTTAGTTATAGTTAGTACTGATAGCTGAATAGTTAGTACTGTTAGTATAGAATTTAAGTCTGGTAGAGAAAGTTAAGTCTGCCAGCATTAATTAAGTCTGGCTAGTATTAAAGTTATAATACTGCTTGTCAGACAGTTAATCTGTTACTACTTTTATTTTCCACCTGAAAACAAAGTAATTGTTGCTAGGTATGAAGATTTTCTTGAAAGAGATCTCATATCTCAATAATTCAGTGGGAGAGATTATGATCTGGAAGATGATCATATGGATACATGGGTCCTCCACCGGAATTAATTCCTGTCCGTAGGTCTGAAAGGACTACACGTGCACCCAACAGTCTATGTCTAAACTTGGAGGTTGAAGATGATGTAGTAGGGGATCTTGGAGAGCCTGCTAATTATAAAGCTGCCATGCTTGACCCTGATAAGGTAATATGGCAAGGTGCAATGGATGAGGAAATGAACTCCATGAAAGTTAATGAAGTCTGGACTGAAGTAGACCCTCCTCCCAATGCTAAAATAGTAAGGAGTAAATGGCTATTCAAGAAGAAGACTGACATGGATGGTCAAGTACACACCTATAAAGCTCGTCTGGTAGCTAAAGGTCATACTCAAACCTATGAGATTGACTACGAGGAGACATTTTCTTGTGTAGCAGACATTAGAGCTATTAGGATTCTCATAGCTATAGCAGCATACTATGATTATAAGATTTGGCAAATGGATGTTAAAACTGCCTTCCTGAATGGTCGCTTAGATGGAGACATCTATATGGAGCAACCTGAAGGGTATGTTAATCCAAGATATCCAAACCGTGTATGCAAACATCAAAGATCTATTTATGGTTTGAAGCAAGCATCACGTCAATGGAATTAGGATTTAATGAGGAAATCAAGAAGTTTGGATTTACTCAAAATCGTGATGAGTCGTGTGTATATCGCAAAGCTAGTGGGAGTAATATAGTATTCTTGATCCTATATGTTGATGAAATATTAATCATGGGAAACAACATTCCAAGACTTAAGGAAGTTAAGGATTATCTTAGAAAGTGTTTTTCTATGAAGCGATTTAGGAGAAGGCTGCATACAATTGGGAATTAAAATCTATAGAGAAAGATTCCTAAGCGGTTTAATTAGACTTAGTTAAAGTGCTTACTTTGACAAATCATATTGAAGACATTCAATATGCATAACTCTAAAGAAAGGTTATTTGCCAATGGAAGTCGAAACATGAATTAAAATAGATAAATTGCTTCAAAACACCTGAAGAGTGTGGCTTACAATGAAGAAAGTACCTTTATGCTTCGGCTTGTAGATCTATTTTGTATACAGTTAGATGCCACAAGGCCAGTGTGGGCGCTTGCTACAAAACTTGGTCATCGATATCAAACTGAATCCAGTGAAGCTCCACACGGTGCTGTTAAACATATACATGAATTATCTTAGGAATACCGAGAGGATATGTTTTTAGTGCTATGAAGAGAACCATACAAACTTAATGTTAACAACAGGTTCTTGATTGCGTCCTGGCAATAAGATAAAGAAGAAACGAAGTCTCAGACGGGTTATGTCTTTGTCGTCAATGAGGAGCAGTAGACTGGAAGAGCAAGAAGCAGACAACGATTGCGATGTCTGCAACAACGAAGCTGAAGACATTGGCTGCTTCAAGAAGCCTGCAATGAGCCGTTTAGATTAGGAATTTGTTGGAAGATCTTGGAGTGATGCCATCAATAAAAGAGCCCTATTACTAAGTATTAGTGACAATACTGCAGCAATCATATTCGCCAAAGACTTCCTAGGAATAATGAAAGTCGCCAACATTTCTATGGAGATATCACTTCGTTCGAGAAACAAGTTCGAGAGTGGTGGAGAATTCGAAAATATTTAAAGTTCACGACATGATGATAATTACGCCGGATTCTTTTCACTAAGGCTTTTACCTAGAGGAAATGTTACTGATCATGCCAATGAATTGGATCTTCATAAGCTAGTAGGTTTCATGCATACTCGTAATTAGTATTTGGATAAAGGATACTGTACACATATTATTTGATGAAATAAAATATTGGTTATGTATTATTTTTGTTTTTAATTTTTATCCTATTTACATGTTTTTAAAATTCTTGAATAATGAATTATTCCGAAAATGTTCGTGTGTCAATTAATGATATGGGAATTTTTTAGAATTAAAGACAAACAAAATTGTGGCGGATAACTTGAAAGTATATTGATGTGATTACATGCCAAATTAGATGATATTCGATGAATTGAATATAGATGACTTATCCTAGACTATATGATTGTACTTATTGATCTTGTCATTAAGTAAATCAAAAATAGTTTAATCCTCCAGACTTGAGAAACTAGGAAACATCATGGAGCCTAGTGCATTTCTGTGAAGCCAATATAAACGCTACATGAATTGGTATGTTAACCGGATTGTTTTCAGAAGTGTTGTCAAAATTCATATGGTTTTGATTGTAGTCAATAAGGGATTTGTTTCCTTCAAATCCTTTTTGAAGTTTAATACAGCTGGGCCCCTCGTAGGATTGGTAAGATGTATGTGTGGCCACAACCCAGATTTTTTCTAAGAATACGTTTAGAAAGATTTTGTTAATCTTGCTCAATCAATAACACGAGAAACATAAATGATAGAGAACAGTCAGTTATTAAGGAATACTAAGATCCCCATATCCTTATTAAATCATTTGTATTAAAACAAAAGGATAATAATATATGTGATAAAAAATCATAAAAGTTTTGTCCAGGAAGACCTTACTCGATTCGAACAAGGCATCGGCGTGTACTAGAACGCTAACCGTTGTGAATCACACAATTAAAATATGTCCCACGTGGGACTGTTAGTTTATGGACGAATAAATAATATTCGTGTTGTTTAGGATCGAACTCAGACCTACAGGGATTGCACACAATACGTAAAGAGTTAACGAATTAATAATTATTATTAAATTAAATATATTTATTAAATACACGAAAACGTTTAACGGTCGTTAAGTATTTAACGGTAAATGACTAACGAATAAAGGGAAGGACTAACTTTGTAAAAGGAAGTCGAGAAGGTTCCGGAACACCCCATGAGGGTGGTATTCGGCCGAGTATAGGCAAGAGGGGAAAAGGAAAAGATTTTGTTTCCTTTTTCCTAATAGAACTTGACTTGGGCTCTAAGTTTGGTTAGCCTATATAAACAAAGGAATTAAGGGATCATAAGATATAAGTTTTGTACACATAAAAGATCCCTAAATTTTTTCTTTGTTTTCCCTTGTTGATCGATCGGCCAAAATCATCCCCAAAGGATTCTTGTTCGATCGACTTTAAACCTAGAAACGTTTTCTTGTTTTCAAACTAGTCTTTTGGTTAACTTGTTTCTAAAACGTGTGTACAAGAACGTGGTTTAATCTCACTATAGATTAAATCTTGGATCGATTAACAAAACTTGGTAAGGGGTTAATCAATAGATCCACATAAACCCTAATTAGGGTTAGATCAAGAACAAAGAAAACAAGAACGATTCTTGTGCTCAAGAATCCAAAGGTATGTAACCCGACCCGGTTAATTATATGCATGTTAATTATATGATTTGTTATGCATGCTGAAAATCAACAGTAAGTGATTACGATTACAATCAGAACCGTGGAGAAGAATCCAATGACATACAAGTAGTTGTGCTTTCCTGGGATCATATCGGTCTGGTAAGGTGGTTCTTCGGTGTTCGTTGTATTCATTTAGTGCAAAACATAAGGTTGTTTTTTAGGTTCTTCATATTATGGTACACTTATATAGTTCGAGCAGATACTAATGCAAAAATATAGTTTGCATGACTCTCGACTATGTGTGTGTGGTTCATGGGTTTCTGCATAACAAAGTCAACTTCCGTCATTTTCCGAATAGTTATTCAAGTAATAATTTATAAGTAACATGTATGTTTTGAATCATAAAATATACAAAAGTCAAAAAATTATTTGAAAAAGGTGTATACGGATTGTAACACCCTGCCCGAGAATAGTTCGAATGTCACACTTATGGCATCAAAACAAAGGCAAGCGGAAGACTTTATTCATAAAAGATGGCTCAACAAATTTCCTCAACAAAACAAAGGAATTAATAGGTCTAGAACATAATGACCTTCAAACGAAAATAAATCCAATATAGAGTTTAAGCGGAAGACAAAAATCTAAAATGCAAAGTTTGAGTAATATAAATGAAATGGGGAAAAACTATCATCCATTCAGTCCACTAAGAGTTCCTAAGTACTCTTCACTCATAACCCAGATTCCCTCTTATTACCTGCCGCAAAGAAAAGAAATGCTGCTGACTCAGTGAACAGATATAAACGAAACGGATAGGTTAAACATATAAAGTAAACGAAATGGAATCAGAGCTTTCATATATCATCAGAACTTAAACAAAATAGATAGTCAAACAAAACATATAGAAATGCCCATCGAGCTCGAAACAAATGTCTAAAGCATGCCACATGCTTAGACCCTACAATCAAATGCATATCATATCAAATTGTACATCTTACATGGGAGCTGCAGCTCCAGATGTACCCTACAAGGTGTGCAATGGGGTGTTGGCACCACACTAACCCATGCACCAAAACAAAACGAAACAAAGTACCTAGGATGCATTCATACGCTCCTTACAAATCAAATCATATATGTCCAAATGCATAATAGAGCTCACAAAACAAAAGGGAATGCCATGGACTGATCACACCGCCACAGATAGTGTTATGCCATTGGTGCCTCAATGACGCGGCCAGGGTACCTCCATGGCTAGTTAGCTCGGGCATCAGAACAGAACAAATGGTTCATATAGCATATCGAAATGAAACATATTATGTCCAAAGAAGATCATGTCTAAACAAAATGGATAAGTTCATATCATGGCTATGTCAAATGAAGCATGTATCAAACGAATTCAAAGGGCTCAACGAAGTTATCAAATAAGGTTGCAACAAATAACGAATCATAGGATGGGAAACATAAATAGGGATTTCAGCGAGGCAAATAGATACGGAGCAAAAGTCATGAGAATCCTTAAAAGAAAGGATAGAATATTTGTACCTTGAAAGCAAATCAACGCGTACCCGAAAATACAACTTACTCCCGCTTCAAGTTATCTACACGAATTAAGAAATTAATTATTACTTACTTATACATAACGATTATCATGATTCGTATACTATTGTTATATGCTAGTATTTTGACTATTATATACTTGAATTAGTAGTACTTGTATTCAATGTAATAAGTGTTATTTTGTAATCATATCCATCTATATAGCTTGCTGGTTAGCTAGGTATTACTTGGAACTATGAATTATTCAATTAGCTACTGTGATTTCATTTTACCTATAAAAATGATTATAACATGTACATTATATTATTATATTTATAAACATGTGTAGTACTAAAGGTCATAGCTAAAACTTATACTTATTTAGCCAACAATGAACCAAGTAACGCTTCTTTTATATAAATATTAATATAAGCTATAAGTTGTACCAGTTTAGAATCAAAGTTTCGAAAGGCATTATTTACAAGAATTTAGCCATCTACTCTACATTCCTCTTTTATGTTCAGCTATAAACAAAAAGAAAACAGATTCATGCATAACTTCTTTTTCTTTAGTCCTAACGCACATATTTGGAGCATGCATGTATTTACGTATATATATGAACGGTTGAATAATGACTCTTAAAAGCAAGTAACCATTACGAGATTAATTAGCATGCGTATTTACTTAGGCGTGATCCCATTAATTATTTCTACCTTTATACTAGTTTAATCGCTATATATAAACAGACATGCATGATCTAATATATGTGTAATTCACAACCAACTTCCCATAATGCACCCACCCATACCGAGTTAAACCTGATTATTATTTCGCCTTATGCCAGATTCGCAAAATAGTACTTCAGAGGCTCATAATACGTATTTATATTGGCATTAGATTGTGATATTTACAAGTTAGGATTTCATTATACATATTAAAAAGGCCCGATGAGAGACCTATGAAACAATAGTTACAGACCTTTTTATGATTTCATTATAACCTATATCTTGTGTAATGTATGATTACGTATTTATAGATGTTTCAGGGGTTACCTCAAGGCTACACGTGAAGAGATCGAAACCGAAACAAGAACACGGACACTAAGAGAACGATCGAAACTAAAAACCCAACGTATACAACAGCTAAACGTATAACCCGAACTATGCCGAATCACGAACCAGATTTAACCACAAATTAAACCAAAACCCGAACAAAACTCGAACTAGAGCAACGAAACAGGTCCTAGACACGAACACGAATGCGACCCAGAACACAAGCAATGCAAGCGTGGTTATCTATAAGTTGGATTATGCAGCTCTCAACTCTAGTTTATATGCGCTCAAATTTTCGATTTATAACTTTTTAGGTTTGTTTTTTTTTTTTGATATTTGAAATGAAAGGAACTGGCCACGCATGTATATGTGGATTCCTCAGTCTAACTAACTCATCGAAACAGATGAATGGCAGGGAGGGTGCCATATGACCAGGTAGTTATTTGAAAGTCTAAGACGTAGCAAATTTATTAGAATCAAATTTTATTTTATACTGGTAAGCATAATAGTTTTATTATCATTGTTCTTGTAAGTATATTTTATTAAGGGTATTATAGCGACATACATTTCTATTACGACAAAGAAGTAGCCATAGATTTATTGAACACCGTCCTTGATACTAGTATCAGCCCCTGCTAACCGAGCACTACCAGTCTAAACCTAGCTACATCAACCCTAACAATGTAATCGATACCGGCCTCAACTGGTCCGGTTCTTTTGACAACGCCTCACTCACTCAGAATATAAAACCACACACGAGTCTGGACAAATAACAGCAATTTGCACATGAAATACACAGTACATTTTAATAATCAGTCCCAGAGATACTAAAGTAAACTGCAGCTCAACTTATGACTTGCAGAAGTAGGTGAAATCGTTAAACACCACAAGTTATCATCTACCTTTACATAGAATACACAGTGTTCTTAAAAGTAGTTCTGAGAGGATAACATATTTGGTTAATGTTACAAAAACATATATGCCACATGGCTTATTCTTCTTCTGGTTCTTCCTCTTCTTGCAGAAGGTTTTCTCTGTTGTCATGGGCCCAAAAACCACGTACATCTATAAGCATACTTGCAACGGTTCCACCCTGTTTGCACGATAGCAAATCTGAAAGTGTGATCCTTAGAGGATCAGCTGGCTTCACCATATCCCAGATTTCGTCTCGGACATCCTCTATGCATAATTCATAGTTTCCACCCTCAATCCACTTCTGGTGCACATCTCTGAATCGGATATAAGCAAAAAAAGCACAATTAGAAGCTTCTCACATGTTATTTGATAGCTTTGAAAGATACGGTGTTTGAAGGGCTCATTTGAAAAGTGTCTATATCTAGCATATGCTTTTCGCAAAATAGATGTGCTTTACAACTTGAAACTAAAGGTCGCAATGTTGACCCATCTACTTATATATATGGTCGATCTGGGTTATGTTTTATCTTTAACAGGTCTGACCCAACCCATACGGCCCATTCAAGAAAGTACCCTTTAACACCCAAACCCCTTTGAACTGTTTCCCAACCCATCTGATCAGCCCTTTTTCGACATCTACTTGAAAGCATCATCTTTTAGGTCATATGTATCTCATAGTTGAGGCTTGTGGACAAAACTCATGTACCACAAGCAGGAAAAGTAGAGATTTCATTGTTCTAGGAAGGGTATATCAGGCAACATTTCAACTTTAAATGCTCCCCTTCTTTACTTCCATTTAAATTTAGATGATATAGAGCGTGATTGAAACTGAAAGCAAACAAAAAAGATGCTAAAAATGTTACCTGAAGAGTGTGTGAATATCAGCTGTTGTGAGGAAACCCCTTCCATTAAGATCTAGACATTTGAATAGATATGTTATACCCTCTGGACTATCTTTGTTCTCTAGCGCTAGAACAAAGTCGAGGAAACTCTCAAAGTCCATCTCCCGCGCATTAGCATTTCCAGATTTGCCACGGCGCAAATGCTCATCAAAAGCTATGAGAAAATAATTTAACATAAGAGTATTTTAGAAATTAAAATTATACAATAACTAAAAGTAACACATTGCAGATGGGAATATGCATAAGATAATCTAATAATATGTAATTCCACAATAATTTTTTAGAGTTTGTAGGTGTATATATAAATTGGAATTTGAAATTGACACTATAGTAAGAACTTACTAGATAATAATTGTTATTCTGTCGAATATAGATTTTTACAAATAATATAATTAAATTTGATTTTACTTTCAACATAAAACTTACAGATCAAGATCAAAATATATTTCATTCCAAGCAAATTAAAAAACAAAAAACCGTGGAAATGTGTTCAGTAGTTCTTACCCCTCTCGATAAATATATCTGTGAGTGTCCCATCCGCATATTCGCGAAGTTCTTGCTTGCTCAAAGTACCATTCATATCTTTATCAAGCGCAAGGAACACATCTGTACACAAATATGAATAGCTCAGTTTCTATACACTGTTAATACAATAAGTTTCAGAATATGGCCATTGTATACGGAAAAGGTAACTATGAATATCACACACTAACGTTATATATAGTAAATTATCAAATGCTTACCACATATACGCTGTGCAGATGTCAGGGAAAACCAGTTTTCAGCCTGTTCGGTATCAGTAACTTCTTCTTCGCTTTCCTAATATGATTAACAACGCAAAAACGCAAGCAGTAAGAATAACGCTGACTTCTAGCAAAAAAGGTTTGTACTTAAATCATAAGAAAATCATGGGGAATTAATTGACCAAAATGGTAAAGGAATGCTCAAGAACAAACTTTGTCAAGTGTATGTAATACTATGTATCTTAGAGCTCTGAAAAGTGTCCTATGTGATGTTCTTTTGTTAATTTAGTACGGCTAAGACGCAACCAGCTGAGTTATTACCTGGTGTAGTTCCATGAGTTCTTGAAGACAGTTACTTAACAGCACCTTCTTTATACACGCCTTCCCTGCAAAATTAGTGATAAAAAGTTAGAACACAAAATCCTATAAAACAAATATCATTATTCAATATGACAATGCATGCAAGTAGCAATGACTATCAACATATAGAAGATCCATAAGCAACTGATATGAGAGATACACATGCATGATTGTGGAAATTGTAGGAAAACACTCGATTAAACAGGACAGTATTTTTGGGATATCACAAACTAACGAGAACTAGCAGATGTGAAGCAAAATCAAATGGCATAAACAATAATAAAAAAAAAAACTTTTATCCGCATCCTGGAACCATTAAAAATATAATAGAATAACGAAAAACAAACCTCGTCTATTGGGATCACAAAAGAAGAAGAATTTTTGAGAAGCGATGCGGCAATACATTTGAACAAACTGTGTAGGCATATCACGTAGTTGAGCCAAATTAGGTATAAGACCTCGAATATAAGCTTCCATTTCCTGTAGCAAAAAAAAAAGTAAAGCAAAATTCGAATGCTCAATATACGTTCCATCAAAACAACAGCATACATTGCAGGCTACTTTATACAAATCAACACTTAAGATAATGATGCACGTACATGATGTTGAAGAAAACCATCAGAATCCTCATCAAGCTCACTCATATCAATTCTGGCTTGAGTAAGAGAAACCTGAATAGGAAGAAACTTTCAGAATCACAATACTTGCATAGATATTGAAAGGTACATGTTAAGTAGAACTGAACAGTAAGGAACACTCACCGTGCGCATTACGTAAAGATAAAAAGGGCAGAATGGCAATCTTCCCGAAATCATCTTATTCAAACTTCGCATAAAATTTTGGGAGGGCTAAAAAAACTACTGGCATTTGGGCCTATCTGTTACTGTACAGAACAAGGCAATATTGGCCAAAAGTCTTCAAAGTTCATCTACAGAATGTTCAAGAAAAGAGAGAAGGGTTCCCACCACCCCCCAACATGATCAATGTACTGAAACAAATAGACTAGTATACTATCAACAACTGAAATCAATCATGTATAGTTGAAAATTGTGGATTGCATTGTTATCGTATCAGAATATCAATAAAATAGCACAATGGAAGTATGCTTCAATCAAGTTGGCAAAAAAAAAAGGTGACAGTATATCTTCTTTTAAGAAATAAACAAAAGGCAACACAACTGCATGGCTAGATAACAAGCACCATAAGTCTTTCATCATTGGCACGAGGTTGGTAACTAGATCTAACACGATAACAGAAGAAGTAAAATAAAACAACATTTTAGGAGGTCAAACATTCTCTGCACCAGTGGCATCATCAATAACACAATTTTCTCTTAAACAAACCCACATAGCATCCAGATCATCAGCGTTCAGCAAAAGATCCGATTGTTTCTGCACCAACAAACCATCACTTTAAGTACAAATTCCTAAGACCCCCATAGAAGAGGCGGAAGAGCCAAATTTAAGCAGCTAAACAAAAATCCAAAAATCCAAAAAAAATGAAACTTTAAAAAAAAAGGAACTCTCTAGATTTAGGCATTATTAGATTATAGTTTGGACCTGGATACAATGAAAGTAAAACACAAAAGCAACTGCAGAAAATATGAACATGGTTACCTTTAGAAAACGGTACTTCGCCAACCTTTGGACTTTATGGCTGATGGAACCATCCTCAGGTTTCTAATAAGATAAAATAAAATTACATACGACAGTCAGAAACTAAACGCAAACTCTTCTTTGGACAAGAGAAATACAGTAAACATCATAAATTGTTTATAACTTATTGATAAAATAGAGATCAAATGTTCAGTTTTTGTATTTTTCATATGAGTTTCTTAAGTGGCTTTAATATAATAGGCTCTTGTTCAATAATAATTCTCAGAACTACTCTGCAAGACTACAATAGCACGCCTGCATTTAATAACTGTACGTTTGATTTCCGTCCGCAGCTTCTCTTTATGTTGGCATTAGTAAGATGCATTTTAGGAATTCGATTAACAGCAAAACATTTTTATTAGACTATATGTCAGGTCAAACCTTGTATTGTTCGGGTACAGCGGTGGTGTTCATAATATGACAGTCACTTTATGAAGTCATCATAAATAATACTCAACTGTCAAAATATTATATACTCCATTTTATATAATAGCAAAACAAAATACAGCAATCATAATCGATACCTTCTTGTAGAAACTTGGGATGGTACCAGCTTCAGCACTCTTTTGTTGCTTCTCTTTAAATATATCAAGCAAGATTCTTTTCGTCTCAAGCTCTGCAAAAAGTCACGTCCATACATATCGGATTGCTACTAAAACATAATGCAGCATGTACAATGTTCCAAAGGAAACTATCTCAGCTACACATAGCATCCATTTTACGCCCTACAACTTTCTAATCAAAACATCATCCATCCTTTAGATATACATTTAGACATCGGCTCTTACATACTAACCTTCAAGTGTTCCAAAATTCATGAGCAAAATGCAAGCTGAGTTATAAATAATATCTAGAGGTGTAAATGTGACGAGACAAATCACAAGCTACTCGAGTAGAGTTTCGAGTGGTGCTCGAGTATCAAAATACTAGGCTTATAAAGCTCGCGAGCCTAAGCTTGCGTCTTTTTTAATGTATACCCATTTGTATATGTATATTCACATATATCAGAAAAAATAAGTATAATCCCATAGTTTTCATACTTAATATGCAATACGAGTTGAGCGAAACTCAAAAGTACCGAGACGAGTAATGTTAACTTGTATTAATTTTGTTATCAATATACTAATACCAATAATCGATTCGAATCAAGCTGGAGAGTGTAAAATACTTAATGATATCTCTAAGCTTGACAGTGTTTGACTCCTCCGCTTAGCCCGATTACACCACTAATGATTTCATTTAAAGTCAAAATCTCGACTCTTCACACACTAAGTCAAACTTCTTATCTATATTTGTATTTTGTAACGCCCCCAAAGCCGAAAGCAATGGACTACTCGGGTATCCTTTTTGGTTTCACACACTAAGTCAAACTTCTAATCTATATTTGTAACATCCGTAGGAGATTTGTTTGTTTGGGCTTAAGTTAACCGGGCTTACTGTCTTATTTGAATATGGGCTTATTATGTAGAATAGCTCTATTTTGGTGACTTATACTAATCTTTTCGCTTCCATAATTGTCTTGTGTATTAATAAGCTTATATAGAAGCCACAAAATTTCAAAATATGCCACAAAAAGTGAGGTTATGAAACATAAGCCCAAAACCAAATAAGTCAAAAGCCGGCTATATAAGCCCAAAAAAACACCCTACCGATTACTCACTACAAGGTAGCCGACCGACCAATGATAGATTAACTCTATATTAGCGCATAATATCCAAGTAACACAAATCCATAACCACATACTATTAAGGGGGTGTTTGCGTTTGCTTATATATGAGTTTATGAGATTATCTATTTTCGAGTTATATGTATAAGCCACCAATTTTTTCATCCGGGCTATAAATAGAAACGACTATGTTGAGGCGAAATATCAAAATAAACTTATAAACATAAATGTAAATACACTTATATAACGCCCACAAGTCTCAAAATAAGCCGGCAAAATTGGGGTTTTGAATAAAGGTAAATGAAATAAGCTCATAAGCCCACATATAAGCCGAAAGAAACACCCCCTTAATGAAACAAACAACACCTAACTCTATAATATTAGCGCATAACTCTAACAACGCGTAAAACTAAAATGTCAGTCAAATAACAATCACAATCACATTATTTATATATATAAACTAGAAATTAAAAAATTGGGGGAAATTAAAATGAATTGATATATAAATACCCATGAGAGCTTCGGAACCGAGACCGGCACCGGATCCGATGAACCTGCGGAGATTCCTGACCCAAAGCATGGAAGAGGCCGGGGGAATCTTCCGAGCAGATGATGCATCGTGACTTTCACCGTCACTTGAACCACCACTATACATTTCCCCTAACTTTATTTTATATATAAATTGAATTAATGAAACCCTAGAAATGAGCTGTTAGTTGAATTGAAGATAACTGTTTTACTGTCTCTGTGTGTGTTTTTCTATGTTTGTGTGTGATTTGGGAAGCGGAGATATAGGGGGTGTTATTTAAAGAATAAAAATGAATATATATATATATATATATATATATATATATATATATATATATATATATATATATATGTTCTCAAGCAGCACTTAATATTAAAAAAAAACTGAATAAAAAATAAGTGTCGTTTAATTGATTTTTAAAGTAAGTTGTTTCGTCTCAAAACTAAGTTGAAATATTTACTTCCTGTTACTTTACTTTCTTTACTAAGGGGCCGTTTGGTTTGTAGACGGGTTTAGGATTAGAAATTGAATTTGGATTTAAATTTAGATTAAGATTTGGATTTAGATGATACACATTCAATTGGAAAGTCAAATAAAGGGAAAGTTTGTTACAGATTGAGCGGGAAATTCTGTTACAATTCATTCTTCTCATCCTTCACTTGTAGCCTATAAATACCCTTTTAGCTTTTCATTTTCATTCATTGTTTAGTTTTGTAAATCACACTTCTCTTGTAATTCACTTTCATCAATCCAATAACCAACATTTAGCTAATTTCGATTGCAATTCTTTGTTGTTTGTGATCCTGGTTAGTTAGATTCCTTATTCGAGTAAGTACTCCTATAAGTGTCTATCATAATCATATCAGGAGATTATTTTGTATGACGACCTGGGTAACATATCGTCTCCATATAACAATATGATAGGTTTAACTAGTGAATTTTTTTCTAATAACTAATAAAGTGACGATCACCACAACAAATTAGTTAATTTTTCACCCTTATTAAGGGTAAAAGCTAAAAATGCTTAATGTACTTATGAGGATAACTCATTATACTTCCTCTACAAAATATATTGTCATTTAGCTTTAAGTACTTCCCACCAGAACTCAATATACATAACCGAACCCACACTTTTCACATGAAAAGACATAAATACCCTTGTCTTCTTCACTTTACCATTGTCGCGTTTATACATAGCACGTTGTACATTGCAAACCCACTTGTCCTATTGATTCACGAACCAATAGTGATTCACTGAACCATTATCAATCGTTCCATTATCACATTGCAGACCTCTATAAGACGATGTTTGTCGGTGCTATGAATCAAATAAAGACGTACTAATGTTTGTTTAACCAAATTCATGTTTGCAAAGCAATTTCATTAATATATGTCTTGAAGCTGGTGGAGGTTTTATATAATAAATGCAGGTTGGATTTATCAAGCGCAAATCTTCAATGTAATACATGCAGGTTGTGAATCCATATTAAGAGCAAATATTCAATATAAAACTAAAGTTAGGCTTCGTAACATTTTATTCAAAGCAATTTCATTGATATATGACTTTGTGGGTAACGAACGAAGAAAGCGGTCGCAAAAGTGTTGAACCCATTTGTTAAATCTAGAAATATGTATAGAAAGAAGATGATTATGTGTAAAATGACCAATTTACCCTTAACATACAATTCCTAACGTGTTTAATGACAATATTAAAAGTACACGAAGTATAATGAGTTATCTTGAAAAGTACATTAAGCATATTTAGCTTTTACCCCCTTATTAAAGAATGTTTTCACACATTAAAATGTATGAAATTAAAAAGTTCACACTTAAATTATGTATAAACCAATTGAGTGTAGTAAAAAATTTCATACTTATAATTTTAAAGATTTATAAAAAGGTTCACACTTTATAGAGTAAATATTTTGAAACAATTCTTTACTAAGTGTGATGATTTTAAGACAAAGCTTTTAGTTTTCGCACTTGAGGATTTTGAAACCATTATTCCTACACCTTTAGTGACAATAATAAGGTAGCGACGAAAGTTAGGGTCGTCACTGTATCTCCGTCACAAATTATAATAGTGACAACATATAAAACCACATATACAAAAAAAAATCTTGAAATATTGTAAGAGTAGAAACTTAAAATAACTTCAATTTTCTATGATGTAATCACTACAAGCAGGTTGCTAATAATATCAATATAATATCATTAAATTGACACTTAAAAAAATCCAGGTATTCATGACCAAAGTTACTTGACTTCTGAACATGGCTTCTAAACAGATCCTCTTTTTACGATCTCAACCATTTGAATTCAATAAACGCGTTTTCCGATTCCCAAATGCAACTTTATTCATTCTATTAGTTGTATTAAAAGGGGCACTTACCTTTTGTACCTCGTGTAGTCGATTGACACCTTCCTACAATCCTGCACCCTCATATAGTCATGTAGCAGATTGACACCCCTGCATCAGATCACCTATGTTAGTTATAGGGTAAATAGGATTACATAAGTGTGATCTACTTTAGAAAACAACATTCTACCTATATATATAGAGGCTTATCATATCCATATGTGATTTGATCATTTTATCGATATTATTGACCCACATCATGCACATTTTATTTCTATGTATCTTCTTCATTAGATTACTTTAGTTTAACAATTTTCATATAACTAGTTTACAGGGTTGTCTCAAAAAAAAATTGAGGGCCCTCAGCGAAATTACATTATGAGACATTTCGAGAAGAAATGCTATATATAAAATGTCATTGTTTATATAATATAATACAAATTAGTTATCTAAACCTGTAACATATTGTTAAGACATGGTTGTTAAGACCCTGATCCTGATCTTAGGATCTTACGATTTTACGATATTGCAAAGCAAAAAACGATCCAGATCCTACATAGGATCTTCAAATGCTTAGGATTTTATAGGATCCCGATCCTGACCATAGGATCTTAAGATCTACTCCGATCCGATTTTACTTTTCTCAAACCACAAACTAAAAAACTACAAATTTATGGGTTGTGTTTCGTAGAATTTTAAAAACAACATGTTAATCTTCTTAAACATTTCATAATCATAATTTAGGACAACATTTCTATGAAACATTCATATAATTCTGTGTTTTTGATACATAATAATTTGTAGATTTGTATAATATTACAAAGACTATTAAGATAATGCCATTATAGTAGGATCTTATGATCCCGATTCGACTTTACGATCTCGATCTTGCAAAGACGAAAACGATCCCGGGTAGGATCCCGATCTTGAAAACCTTAAGAGGACAAATTTTGGGGCCCCTAAAATTTTTGAGGCCCTATGCGGTCGCCCACCCCGCACACCCTCAAAGACGGCCCTGCTAGTTTGTATAGCAAACCAACATATTGTTGGGATTTACATATTAAATAATACATGTAAACATATGTAATGCAGCGGATTAAGGTTTTAAAATGGTGGATCCGTATGATGTATAATGATTAAATTAATAACAATGTTATTTACCTCTTGTAGCGTATTCGGATTGAATTAACGGATCAAGAGCGGGAACTCCTTCTTTCTTCTTTAAAACTCATGAAACCCTAAGAATCACCAAAGTAAGTGATCTCTATGAATATTCACACTACACGTCGTAGTGTATAACCCGAATGCTACTTCTTTGATTTCACGCTCTAAACTTAAACACTTGTTTCTTGCTTAATCAAAATTGACACAAAACCCTAAAGGGAGGGTATGGCCGATCGGTTTAGAGGAGGTAAAGAGGAGGGTATTTTTTTAGTTTTGTTTTCTTAAATTATGAGGGAATAAGCCTAATTAAATCCTTATATAACTTAACTAAACTAGGATTTTGTTTGTTTTTTTGTAAGGAGGACTTTTCTCTTTTGTCTGCAAACTTCTGCAGGCGGGAAGATGCTTTTGTTTGTTTTTTGGCAGACATAAGTGCTAAGAAGCACTTTTCACATCTTCAACATTTCAGACATAAACTTTCACTTTTTCCCACTTCTTCTCACTTCTTCAACACTTACCTCCCACCACCACCACCTTTAGTATTCGTTTGTTTTTTTACGTTTATTTACGTTTTTTACGTTTTTTACGTTTTTATATTAGGCGTGAAACACGTAGTATATTAGGCGTGAAACACGTAGTATTCTGTGTTTTATATCGGGTCGAGCGGGTTAGCGGGTTCCGACGGGTTGACCCAGCTTCGTCCGGGTTCCGACGGGTTGACCTGGGTTTTGCATTAAATGTTTTGACCCAAGTGCTGCCTTTTATATAAAATTTATAATACCCCCTATCAGTCCGTTGCACAGTTAGTCTCCCGCGCTCCGCTGCAGAGCGCGGGTTACAAACCTCGTTAGAGCTTAAACCCTGGGTTTGTTTGGTATGATAGAATGAAGTAGCGACAGAATGGAATGAACGTCGTAATTAAATAAATGAAGTAATGGAATGACGCATTACGATTACAATTATGTTTGGTTGTTATGATTGAATGAAATGTAATCGATAATAAAAATACTAAATTAGCCTTTGATGATATTTTTTTTGTTTGGTGTGTAGTTAATAAAAGACTTTTATGTAATTATGATTCTATTCTAGCCGTAATAAAAAAAACAAGAGACCACTAGTGAATGAAAATGGTAGTTTTTGATGTATGTAATGAGTTGTTGCATTCTATAATTATAAACAAACATAATTTTTTCATTCCGTCGTAACGATCTTTTTCACTACTGCTCTTATTACGACGTACCGCTACGTAAAACTCAAACTGCCACGTAATTATACTCAAACTGCCGTGTAATTATTTTTTGGATTAGGAGCCTCTAAAGTTCAAATGAACTTTAGAGGTAAAGTTCTATCACAAAGGTAATACCGGGGCTTACTGCGAGACACAGTTTTCTTTTTATTTATGAGGAAACTTTACCTCTAAAGTTTAATCCTTATTTTTTTTAGCCTACCACTTGCTTCTGCCGCACACCAAAATTGTGCTTGTTTGTTTGCCTGCTTCATGCATAGCGTTTCTTGCACTTGCTTGCTATATATTGCTTTTACTTTCTCCTTTGCATATTGATATAGATCTACTGAACCCTACACAACACAAACCATATACTATCACCCCATATCGGTCCGTTGCACAGTTAGTCTCCCGCGCTCCGCTGCAGAGCACGGGTTACAAACCTCGTTAGAGCTTAAACCCTGGGTTTGTTTGGTATGATAGAATGAAGTATCGACAGAATGGAATGAACGTCGTAATGGAATAAATGAAGTAATGGAATGACGCATTACGATTACAATTATGTTTTGTTGTTATGATTGAATGAAATGTAATTGATAATAAAAATACTAAATTAGCATTTGATGATATTTTTTTGTTTGGTGTGTAGTTAATAAAAGACTTTTATGTAATTATGATTCTATTCTAGCCGTAATAAAAAAAACAAGAGACCACTAGTGAATGAAAATGGTAGTTTTTGATGTATGTAATGAGTCGTTGCATTCTATAATTATAAACATACATAATTTTTTCATTCCGTCGTAACGATCGTTTTCACTACTGCTCTTATTACGACGTACCGCTACGTAAAACTCAAACTGCCGCGTAATTATACTCAAACTGCCGTGTAATTATTTTTTGGATTAGGAGCCTCTAAAGTTCAAATGAACTTTAGAGGTAAAGTTCTCTCACAAAGGTAATATCGGGGCTCACTGCGAGACACGGTTTTTTTTTATTTGTGAGGAAACTTTACCTCTAAAGTTCAACTTTAAAGGATCTTAATCTTATTTTTTTTAGCCTACCACTTGCTTCCGCCGCACACCAAAATTGTGCTTGTTTGTTTGCCTGCTTGCATTAATACTTGCATGCATAGCGTTTCTTGCACTTGCTTGCTATATATTGCTTTTACTTTCTCCTTTGCATATTGATATAGATCTACTGAACCCTACACAACACAAACCATATACTATCACCCCATATCGGTCCGTTGCACAGTTAGTCTCCCGCGCTCCGCTGCAGAGCACGGGTTACAAATCTCGTTAGAGCTTAAACCCTGGGTTTGTTTGGTATGATAGAATGAAGTATCGACATAATGAAATGAACGTCGTAATGGAATAAATGAAGTAATGGAATGACGCATTACGATTACAATTATGTTTTGTTGTTATGATTGAATGAAATGTAATTGATAATAAAAATACTAAATTAGCCTTTGATGATATTTTTTTTGTTTGGTGTGTAGTTAATAAAAGACTTTTATGTAATTA
>BQNB010015642.1:0-72910 GCA_026074375.1 Tanacetum coccineum
TTTTTTGATAATTTTTGTATTTTTTATGAATTAAATAAACTTTTATCTAAATTAAATTATAAAAAATATTAAACGTTTACAAAAAATTCTGAAATTTTTTCTAAAAATACTTTACACTATAAAGGTCCTACGAAAAATACCAAACACCACACAGCTTAACAAATAAGCCCGAAAATAAGCTTGGACAGCTTATTAGCTTATAAGGGCAAAACACCCTTAAATATAATTGCCCTTGAGTCTTTAACGAAAAAGACCCAAGGGCGCAGTGGTTAAGTGTGTGTGGGATAAAGGGGATGTATTGCTTGGTCCCGGGTTCGAGTCTTGCTCACCCGGACCAAGTATCTTCCCCTTTTTTTTTTTTTAAACTCTAGGGTAGAAATTGTAAGAAATGAAACTAAAAGGTAGGCGGGCAAAATATCTAGAATTTACACTACAAGGTAAACGGGTAACCCTACACTATGAAAAAGTGACAAAACAGACCCTACGATATGGCTTATTTTTTTAGCTTATTAAAAAGTGATTTTTAGCAAAAACTCAAAACATGAAAGTTAAAGAACAGCTTATAATTAACAACTTTAACAAAGACACTTTTGACTTTGGTCAAAAGAATAAGCTATAAAATAAGCCTAAAGTTGACAGCAACTTATAAAGCTTTAAAGCTCAAAATGTTAAGTCTTTTTTTTGGACTTAAGGTCAAATTAAGCTAAGAGTTAAACTAACATAAGCTAAGGGATCTATATTAACTTAAATAAGCTAAAAAGGACAGGAAAAGCTACACTAAATAAGCTGTAAAAGCCAACATGAAAAATAAGCAATCCTATACTAATCCTAAGCTAAAAACAGTCAAGGGTTGAGTTTGGGCTTAATAATAAGCCAGCAAATAGGCTTTTCAAAAGCTGAAACCTTGAGGGCTTATTTAAGAGGTGATAGACTCTTAAAATAAGCCAAAAAGTTTGGCTTAAGTGCACAAAGAACCAAAGAACAAGGGGCTTAAAATCTCCCCTTTGCACCAGGGGAGATTTAAGCTAACCTTGAGTGGCTTATTTGACAGCTTATTTTGAGCTGTCAAATAAGCTTAAATTAAAAAGAAAACTACAAACAGATTGAATACTCTATCTAATGAACTTGTGCACAAATTTTGGACTTTTAAAAACCCTTTTTACTTGCTTATTTTTAGTGGTGAAAAAGGTACTTTGGGTTGTTAGAAACTGTGACAGAAAAAAGGCTTGGTGGTTTTGACTTATAAAGTCAAGGGAACAAAGATCTTGTACAGCCTTTTTTGGACACTAAAACACAAACTTTTTTGATGCACAAACTTAAACCACAAGTGCTTAATCAAATAAGCACTTGTGGGATTCTTAAAAACTTCACAGTTTCAAAAGAGGTTTTAGAAAACCTTGGAAAACAATTTTCCAACTAAAAATGTTTTAAAAACAGCTTAAAAGTGACTTAAAACTTGTGCTTAAATTGACCAAGTAACCATAACCCATTCCAAAAGTCTTTTTGACCCGTTTTAACCTTGTGCCAAACACCCCTTTACTTAAAAACTGTCAAACCAAAGAAGGATTAAAATACATTTTTAAACTAAAACTTAAAAAACCTTTTATCTACTCCTACTTATTTTGACTTATTTAAACTATTTCAAAACTAAAAATCCTAGCTTATTAAGAAAAATAAGCTAGTTCCTCTACTAGCTTATACTACTATTTATGACAGTTTTGAGAGATAAGCTAAAATTACACACATTCATGCAATGGGAACCTAAAACAGCTAATTAACAAGCTTAAACTAATGTGTTTGCAAAGATTGAAGGAAAATAAGCTAATGACTTAAGCTAGAAATTAAGCTAGAATGAAAATAGAGAATTGCAACCTTGGATTTTTGTTGTCTAAGAACCAAGGCCACTCTTTCTGAGTGAGTGACCTAAGAAACCTGTCCTAATGGCTCCTTAGCCTCTAAACCTGAGCAATAAGCTCAATAAGCTCTTGGGAGCTTATTACCTCAAATAGCTTCCAAAATACACTCACTTGAACTTTTATGAATTGAATTCAAATTAAAACAATATAAAAGAGCTTATAACAAATTTTAAGCTGAATTAGAGCTTATTAGAAAGAATAAGCTCTAATGAGCTTATTGAGAGCTTATTGAGTAAAAAGGACTTAATTTTTCATTAAAATTGAGAATTACAATTGCATAAAAGACATTAACTTAAAAGCACTTCAAACTACAATAAAAACTTAATAAAAACTGAATAAACTTGAAATTAACTTGGAATGTGTCAAAACTTGTGTGATGATTTTGAAAAAATCATGCACGATGAGTTTGAAATGAGTATGATGGGGGAGTTGAACTTCTTCTTGGGTCTTCAAATAAAACAAATGGAAGACGGGATATTTTTCAATCAATCCAAGTACATCAAGGAGATGTTAAAGAAGTTCGGGTTGGAAGACTCCAAACCAACCAAGACGCCGATGTCGACGGAGATCAAGCTCACTAAGGACGATGAAGCCGACTCCGTGGATAGCTCTAAATATCGAGGTATGATTGGTAGTTTACTTTATTTAACCGCAAGTAGGCCCGATATTATGTTTAGTGTTTGCTTATGTGCTCGTTTCCAAGAAAATCCTAAGACTACCCACTTAGAAGCCGTTAAGCATATATTTAGGTATATTAGGGGAACTATGCACTTAGGATTATGGTATCCAAAAGGAACCAGAATAGAAACTATAGTTTATGCTGACTCCGACCACACGAGCGATTACGTTGATCGTAAAAGCACGAGTGGCGTTTGTACATTTATGGGATATTTTTTAACATCTTGGTTCGCTAAGAAACAAATAACCCTTGCTATCTCCACAACCAAAGCCGAATACGTATCCATCGGAAAGGTGTGTCAACAAGCACTATGGATGAAACAAGCTCTCATCGACTACGACATACGCCTCGACGACGTTTTGATTATGTGCGACAACAAAGGTGTAATCGACTTAAGTAGAAACCCCGTACAACACTCTAGAACTAAACATATAGAAATACGTCATCACTTTCTTTGCGACAACGTCTTGAAGGGCAACATTTCTATTGAGAAAGTTACATCCGAAGATAATATAATCGACATATTAACTAAACCCTTAAAACATGAAGTGTTTAATTATTTAATATTAGGATTAGGAATTATGGAACTCGTCATGAAGAGTGATCCTCTATCCTCTTAATAATAATCGTAAGCGCATATCTAATGAAGTAATTACTCATTATTCAAAAGATATTAATTCTCATTACATGTTTCAATTACAAACTTCCGATCATGAACATAATCGAGATTAGAGTTTTACTAGATGGAGAAAATATCAATAAAATGACCATAGATATTTTCAAAATCTACATGTATGGTCAATACATGAAACTATGAAATCGATTGAAAAAGATAAAAAGAACAATCATCAAATTACAATCACACTTGTGTTGACGATGTTTTGTTGAGTCTGAATGTTCATAATGATTGTGTTATTAGATATAGGAAGCACGAGGGGTTGTGATGTAAAGTAATCACAAGAATTTGCATGGTCATAAAGTAGAACATGCCCGAGAATAAATTCTCTTTGAGGGTGTCAGTTTTCTTTTTAAAAATACTGGCTTTAGTCTGATGAACGGGTGCTATCTGAATTAATAGCAAGCCATTTGACAGTTTGAAAAACATTTGGAAACTTTTGCTCGAACTTCATTTAAAGCCTCGTATCATTATGAATGACATTCTAAGACCGTAAATGTTATCGATTTTCAGATGGACATGCCATATTACCTTTTTTTATATTTTCTCATTTTTTTAATTTTTTTTTCTTTGGTTTGATAATATTTATTTTGTAATTTATTTTTATAAAAAATTTAAGAAAAATGAAAAAATCTTTTGGTTTTTATGGTTTTCAATAACATATAAATATGATACAGGATATTTAAATAGGTACCACCCACTAATCAGTCACTTCATCTGTT
Source organism: Tanacetum coccineum (assembly GCA_026074375.1). NCBI lineage: Eukaryota > Viridiplantae > Streptophyta > Magnoliopsida > Asterales > Asteraceae > Tanacetum > Tanacetum coccineum. Next base: position 3,994 of record BQNB010015642.1, read on the forward strand.
AATTGTTTCAGTGTCTATGGCGTAAAACTCGGCATTCCCAGATTGTTTGATAAGAAATTCTATTATTTCACTGCCAAGAGCTTTAGTTAGATGTCCGCCAGTTGATACTCTGTATTGACAAAGTAAAGTTTGATCACACCATTCTCACTATGTTCCTTGATAAAAGTGAATCTGATGTCTATATGCTTCGATCTGGAATGTTGAACGTTGTTGCAGCATAAGGAAATAGCGCTGTTGTTATCACAGTATATTGGAATTTTATTGAATCAAAGCCAATAATCGGTAATGCTTCCGTGATCTTCATCCAAAGGACTTGAGCACTACCAACCCGGACAAAGCAATATATAAGCTTTCCGTACTGGATATTGCCAACACTTTTTCTGCCTTTTTAATGACCAGCATAACAAGTCTATCTCCCAAGAATGCACATAATACCAGATGTGCTCCGGCGTGTATCTTGCACCAGCATGATTCGCACTGCAAATGTTGGTAGAGCAATCGAGAATCCTTCGGGATACGTAGTCCTGATTCCCTCGGTTCCTCTTAGTTACGGAAAGATCCTTTGCGATCGCATGTAAGTGCTTTTCGGTAGGCCGAGCCTGATACCGGGCACACATGCAAATAGAAAATTGTAGGTCAGGTCTACTGGCTATGAGATAAAGGAGGGTGCCAATCATGCCACGATAGTGTGACGGATCAATAGATTTCCCTTCTTTATCTATTCCTCATCAATTTGGATTTCTCAGACCATGGGGAGGTCACTGGGGTCACAAGTGTCAAAACCGTATTTCTTTAAAGATTCAAGGGAATATTTTGACTGATTAATAAAGATGCCTCTGGGTACTTGAGAAATCTGTAGTGCTAAGAAAAATGAATGATTTTGCCCATCATTGTCATCTTAAATTTTTTAAAACATGCACTTTTAGCAAATAGGTCACAAAGTTTAAGGTGTCGTTGCAGCAAAGATAATGTTTTTTCAGACATATATTCTGTTACCAGAAATAGTTCCTTGCCTTCATACGGATGAACAGTAGTAGGATCACTGTGCTTTGGAGAAGTCTTGGGAGCATTTGGAAACGATTCAACATGTCATACCAACTGCGCGTAGACCTGTATCAACCATAAAGAAAGATTTCTTTAGATTGTACACGTGATTGGGGTTATCTAGATCCACAAAACCATCAGGCTGGCTTACATAAATCTCTTCTCGTAAATTACCATTTAGAAACGCAGTCTTGACATCCATTTGGTAGATGACCATGTTCATGTGAGCAGCAAACGCGAGAGAAATTCTTATAGCCTCTAATCTTGCAACCGGAGCAAAAGACTCTTCAAAATCAATTCCCTCTTCTTAACGGTAACCACGAGCCACTAACCAAGCTTTGTTCTTTAGAATACCTCCTAGTTCGTCTAGCTTCACTTTGTAGATCCACTTTAAAGTAATACAGTAAACTTTGTCTGGTTCGGGGTACGAGCTCCCGTACTTATGGAGTTAAAACTCATTGAGCTCTATTTGCATTGCTTTGATCCTAGCAGGATTGAGTCAAGCTCTTTATACGTCATGGGTTTCAAAGCAGTGAGGATAGCATCATAGTAACATAAAGAGCTTGCGTTGTTCATGTATTGTAGCCTTGTGGAACTGGTCTAGAAACCGGTTTCATGATTATGTTTCAAGTAGATGATCCTTAGTCCATTTGTTATCTATTGTTTGAAAATTTGGGGTGATCAGGATGACAATTTGTATGAATGAATCTGTTATTGAGATTGGTCAGATGGAACTTCTAAAATTGGATACCAAAGTACAGATTCATTACCCATATGTGAAAACTGCAATATCATGAGTGTCTTTTTTATCCCTCGTTATGGATATGACGGGAGTGTTGAGTTTCGGTGTAGTTTTTGAGAGTTTACATGGTGAGGGTGCATCTTGGTCAACTGTTTGTTGAGAATAGGTGAACTGTTGAGACTGGCGAGAAACTGGAGCAACTAATTCATCAATTGGAAGCGATAACGTCAGGGGCTTGGGAGATCAACTGGAGTGTAGGAGTATAGTAAGTTCATCAAACAGAGGTTGAAACAATATATCCTAATCAGTTCTTGGAAAAGTCGGTACAACACGGTGTTGAAGTGAGGGGTTTGGAACGATGTCCTGAACCTGTTATTGCAGGAGTTATTTCATGAAGTGCGGGTTCTAAACTGCTGTGTTCAGAAGCCATCGCAGTCAGCTCATCAAAATCTACATGAATTGTCTTAATGATTCGTCTGGTATGTCGGTTATAGAGCGAAAATGCTTCTTTGTTGGGAGTTATAGCCAAGGAAAAATAACAATATCAGCTTTTGGTTGTAAACTTACCCAAGTTTCTCATCATTATCATTTGTCGGATAGCAGTCATGACCAAATACATGAAAAAATGATAGGTTGGGAGGTTTGTCATGTAAAAGCTCATATGGTGTTTTGCCGTGACGAAGGCGTATTATGGAACGATTTTGGGTGTAACATGCGGTAGCAACTCCTTCTGCCCATAAAAATAACGGAGCTTTTGTATAAATCAACATTGTGCGGGCAGCTTTAATTAGCGTACAATTACGTCTTTCAACGACACCATTTTGTATGGAGAGCATAGCTAACAGATGTTTCATGAGAGATGTAACATTCTCTAGATTCACGCAAAAGTATTGATTAACAAATTCAGGTTCCATTATCTATTTTGATGCGTCGGTCAGCGTACTTTAAGCGCACTTGTTCATCTTGAGAAACTTGATTTATAAAAATATAGAGCTTCATCTTTTGACTTAAAACATTTAACCCATGTGAAGCGAGAAGGAATCATCGACAATAACGAGGATGTACTTCTTTCCATTAACACTTGCGAAATGCATTGGTCCACAAAGATCCATGTGAAAAAGATAAAGTTTCTCTTAATTGGTGTCTTTAGATTTAGGTTTGTGGGGTTTCTTCTTGCTTTTGCCAATTGCACAAGCAAAACACAGATGGTCCTTTTCGAATTTAAGCTTAGGAGACCGCGAACAATGAAGTTTGTCTAGCTAAAGGTTGATTGTACCAAAGTTCAGATGTGACAGGTCAGTCGTGCCCATAACCAGGACTGAGTCTTTGGTGGCTTTGGACTAAGGAGTGACTTAAGAGACGGACGCATCTATATCTCCAAGAGATAGAGTATATAGATTGTTGCCTCGAGATCTAGTCAATAGATCAACACCTTCTAAATTACGAATGAAGCAGGTGTGTTGACGAAAAGCAACACTTCAGGTCAAATCACAAAAAGTTCCCAACGAAGAATAAGTTGTGTCCAAGTCCTTCTACGTAGTAAACCTTTGAAATCGTAACATTCCCAATCTGATAATCACCATATCCCAATATCTTTACCACGTGATCATTTTCGAATTTGACTGTACCCAAAAATTTATTGACAAAATTGGTGAGCTGAGAGCGATCTCCGGTCATATGCTTGGAGCAGCCGGAGTCCAAATACCATTGAACAATTTGGACAACTTCATTCTCAAGAGGAAAGATGGAAACATCGATAACTATGGTTCCCCAAAGATTACTGGGTATCGTTTTTGTTTGAGATACAGATTTATGAAACCTTAGATTTGCTAATCGGAACTATTTAGTTTTAGATTTCCTTTAGGTTATCCTTGAGTAAAAACCAATGTTACCAACAGGCTTAGGGTGTTTCATTTTCTAGTGAGTTGGTTTCCTAGGGGTACTTCAGTAGTTGTGGTTAATCCTAGTAACGGGCATGCATTTCCTAAATAGTGAAGGTATCGACCGTCATGTCTCCAGATGTATCCAATATTTGAAAAACCTTTCCTGTGGGTTTCTAAAACTTTTTCTTTAAACTTTTGTTAACTGATTTAGATTTTTTCGAGCAGTCACATATATTGATAAAATCAAAGAATACACCAAATCTTGATTATCAGAATGCTTGCAACCATTACACTTAACACAATTTAAGTTCAGAATTCTCATTAAGCTTATAAGCTGCACATGAGCGTAGTTCCTTTAGGTTGAACAACCACAATCTTTATTTTTCAAAGTAGATTTAACTTTCTAAGGTGGGCTTTACTTTATTTTTCTGAGTATACTTGGTGTTTGCGAATCTTGATCTTTCTTTGTATTGCCTGAAGGCTGTGAATTCGCTAGCACTAGTAGACAGTTTGTACTCCTGCTAGAAAGGGGTGAGGGGGGGGGGAGGGGGGGGGGGGACAAAATAGGTTTGTTGAAACTAGGTTTGATGTAGAGGTTGTTTTGTGATTGTGTTTCCTGAGGATTAGTGTGACTGGGTTCAATGATCATACTTTTTTGTCCTTTTGTTCTTTGGGTCACAGCCACTATTTTTTCCATCAGTTATTGTTGAACTTAGGGCAGGTTTTACTTGATATTTGTAAGCAACTCCTGAACTAGCTTTTAGCATACCTACAAGGCAGATTGTAAGGATTGCTCTAGTGGATATTTTGACTATTTAAGATGTTCAACTAGATCCCTAAAGAACGGAAAGCTCTTCTTGAGTGTGCTTAATATGGGCAGAGTAAACTTTCTATTTATATAACAATTTAGGGGTATTGGTTTTTCCACGTCAAATCTTAAGCATTTTTGGATCACTAGGGTGATTTGTAACGTCATTATCAACTAGAGCTTTTCCTTTAAGTTTCCTTAAATCACCCTTGAGAGCTGTAATTACCAAAACTTTTTCCCGAAGACTAGCATTTAGATCAGAAATTTCCATAAACTTTAGATTGACTTGATTAATTAAATCATCACATTGTTCTTTTGATCGAATACGTACTGGTTTAATCGAGTCATAAAGTTGCTTATAGGTCTGTTTCAAATGCTCATTCTCAGCAATAAGCTTTGTCACCCTATGATCCAATTCAATATTTATTGTTTCAATCTCTTCTAAGTCCTTTTTAATCTTATCCTTATTTAGTTTTCCACGAAGAGATTTAATTCTCTCTTTTAGCTTCTTTATGATCGTGTCTTTCACTTGGGACTGAGCTTTCAATTCATTTAATTCAAACAATTGATCAAAACTTGGAGCACTTTGATTTTGAAACAGAATTATCCTTTGAAATGATTTCCTGATTAAGTAAGAATTCAACTTTAAAGAGATGCATGTTTTTCAAGAGTGGTGAAAAACTTTTTAAAAAGTTTTCATAAATCTCTTTTTTCAATGAAATCCGTTTGTAAGGATCAGTTTAGTTTAAGACACTTTTTACATTCATTGCTCATTTATCAGATATCATTTCCACAGAACGATATTCATAATTACATTCAAATATCTTTGTTATAGACTTGTTCCAAGGACGTTCATTTCGGTCTAAACTTAATTCATTTTTTAACTTCAAATGTTTATTACTCTAACGATGTTGTTCCATTAACCTTTTCATCTTTGATGAAAGACATTTTGACTCAGAAAGTTCTTCAACCAAAAATATGGATTGAAGTGTTAATTATTGTCCTTTAGTGCTTTTACAAAAATGATAATCTATTTCATCCCTTAAAAACCTTTTTGTATGGTTCGAACCCACAAACCCTCAGTGATAGCTGTGGGTGTGGTTCTTTCTTTGATACCACATCAAAAAACCGTAAGATGGTGTTTTAAGTTTCTTCAAAACTCCTATTAAACCATGCTAACTTTAGGAAGTTCTGTTGGATCCTCAACATTGCGCTGGGTCTACTTGAAAGAGTGGGTTCTACTAGTATTTACAGAAGTCTGAGACAAAAGGCTTCATTCAGCAGATACTTCAGTTTGTGGAACAAATTCATTTTTCAAAAATCTTGGAAAGTTGATTATGAAGAACAGCATATATCGACTGGTGTAAGTGTGTAGTATTAACTTTATTTTCTAACATTATAGGATCCTTTTGTTTTAAAAGCATTTTTGAATGACTCTCTTCAGCAAGCATCGAGGTCTCTTCAGAGTCAGGAATCACAATGGCATTAGTTTTCTCAATGACATTACCATCATAAAGCTCTGGTTCTAATTGCTAAGCTTTCTTCAAATAGAAAGGATTTTGAAAACCTAGAGCTTGTTTAGTGGTATGATCATAGAAAAACTGAGGTTTTGTCAACATGTGAACAGTTTGTGCGGATTGATCTCTTTTAAAAATAATATTATCTAGCTGTTTGATCCTCTTTTCTAAAGCAATCTCTTTATCTATGTTCCTAGATTCTTTCTTAAAATCATTTTTGAGAAGAATAACTGTTTGCATTAAAGATTCCTTTTCTTTTAAATATTTAGAAAGAGTTTGTTTAAGACGATCAATCTTTACAGACTGTGTACTTGAATCTAAACTGTTATCTTTACTCTTTAAATCAACATTTTGTCCTTCTTTCAAAACTTTAACTTGTTCCTTATATCTTTCAAGCTCAGCAGTTAAAGTATCATTGACACTTTTATTGTCCAGATTTATCTTGGTATAATTAATTACTTCGGTTTTTAGTTGTTCAATCATAGATAATATCAATGCATCTTGTTGTGCAGAAGAGTTAGAATTCTAAACAGCTGTTGTTGTGATTCAATCACATACTAAGAATAAGGAATGATATTGCTATCATTGGTTATTTCAGTCTCTGAATGGTTCACAATATTTGACTGTTCAGAAGACGACATCGCATGCACAGCTTGATTAGTCATATTATTATTCACATTATCATGATTGTGTACCTTAGCAAGAGCATCTAAACCATAATGAGTTAAATTCGCCATGAGAGCAACTTTGGCAGTGTTGAGTTCATCACAATCAGAGTCATATGCATCCAAATCATTAGCTTGATAAGCAACATTATGAGTAATGACAGTCTGTGTGGCTTGACCTTCTGGAATTCCTGGATCTGCCAAAAATGCTAGTTCCTCCTCATGTAGAATTTGACCACTTGCTTGAGCTTGTACCAACAACACTTTATCCTTAAACCACAAATCATCATAACACTTTCTACTTAAACCACGAAAATATCCGTTCCTTTTAGGTTTAGTGTATTGTTTAGAATGTGTGCTTCCCCATTGGCAGTTCTAACTAATAACAGTCATTTGTTTACCTGAATGCTCCACTGCTCTTGGAGTGTAGGTACCTTGTGGTACCACAACAAAGGTGGTTTGTCTCCTTGATGGTTATTAGGTCACATCTCCAATCATTAATGGTAGCTTTTTGCCTAGGTTGAATGATTCCTCAGCTCGGTATTGGTCAGTTGGATAGCAAGAAGTGACAACAGTAGTCAAGAATGACATCACAGTGATTACTTGCAATATCAAATGGATCATAACCTCTCTGGATATTCGGAATACATTTAGTCAAGTACTGGTTGAGAAATTTCATGTTGTTGGTTAACTGAGGAGAATTATCACAATTGTGGGATAGATGATGATGGAGAATAACGTTGTGGTGAACAGATAATTGATAAATTGTTTTTTTTTTTTTATTGGAGGTTTAAGTTTATTGAAAGTTGTTTGTATGATGATGTTTGCATGACAGAGTATTGTTGATTTTCAATCAGGTGATCCATTCTGTGAAGATCGATATGGTGATACTTGTTGTTGATGTTGAGAATTCTAGTAAGAGTGCTGATGAGATTGATAAGGAAACTGTGTCATTTGGTGAGATGCAACTAAAGCAAGTGATCAGAAGTTTTGCGTTAATGCTGTAGACGAACTTCATATTGCTTTGTCGTTTTTTTTTTTTTTTTTTTTTTTTTATGTTGTTCAAGTAAGCTTGGAACGATCAACATTGGTAGTATGCAAGTCTTTGACCAATTTAACATCAGTAACGAATTTGCTCCATTCAGCAGGAAGAGTGTTCAAAAACTTGGTATTGACTTGAAATTGCTCTAGTGGCATCTTGTAAATATTCATATCATTGAGTAGTAGAGTGAATCTCAAGTAGTACTCGTGTAACGACTCTCCTTTCTTGTATGTAAACTTATCAAATTCATCGTACAGCTTACACTCTCGTTCTTGCTTTGTTAACGACGTTCCTTGCATGAGCAGTCTGATTTTATCCTAAATATCCTTGGCTACACGATGTTAACTAACAAGAGCATAAATTTTAGTTGGAAGGCCTTGTAGAATTATGTTTATTGCTTTAATGTCACAATCAGCTTGAATGGTTTCTGCGGGAGTTAATTTAGCATATTCCTTTGGTCTGGTTATACCATCTACTGTAATTGTTGTCCAAACAAGTGGACCTTTTTCAATAGAAGAAAGAATCATTCTACCATGAGGTCTATTCATTATATAAAGTTCCATTCTGCTTTTCCACGAGTCATACAAGTGTTTTTCAAGCATCGGTGGTTTATTGTCACCACCCGAGAGAAGTGGCTTATCAGCAAGAGTTGTCATTGATAAATTGGTATGTTCAATGATTACCGTTTAATCGAGTGGTGATAGAAAGTAATTGTGTTTGATGGTGTTATCTTTTATGTGTTTTAAATCTTGAAACTACACAGGATTTTACAATTCTTGACAAAACTGAGAAAACAAGTGAGTGTTTTACGAGATTTTACAAGTCAAAAAAATAAACCGTATAATTTTGATGAAGCAATTTGAGTTTTAAGTATTTGTTGCAAATTCGTGTGATTAAGTGATATTGCAAGTTCGGGTCCTTTGAAAGATTTCAAATTCGTGTCTTTAAAAAAAATTGCTAACTCGCATCCTTAAGAAATAATTGCAAATTCGTGTCCTGAAGAACAATTGCCAATTCATGTCCTGAAGAATAATTGCCAATTCGTGTCTTGAAGAAAAACTGCCAATTCGTGTCCTAAAGGAAGACTGCCAATTCGTGTTCTAAAGGAAAACTGTAAATTCGGACAACAAAAGGAAATTGCCAATTCGGAAGCTGGTAATTCAAACACCAAAAGGAAATTGCCAATTCGAAAGCTGCTAATTTAGACACCAAAAGGAAATTGCCAATTTGGAAGATGCTAATTCGGACACCAAAAGGAAATTACAAATTCGGGTACAACTAAGAACTGCAAATTCGTATAACACACGGACGTAACTCAAAATCTTTAAAACATAAAAAGACACCTTTTTGATTATTTTTTCCCAAAATTTCTTGTACAACTAGTATTCTTAAACCTATAGGTACCTTAAAAATGACAACTTTTTGGTTTTTAAGCCGAAAATTTCAAAATCAAGATTTGTACTTTATAAGGTTTTTTTGAGAACAAAAGATGAACAAAAATTAGATTTTCTTTGATCCAAAGCAAATACACCTATATCCAAGGATACTAAATCAACTTTACCTTGGTAAATGACCTTTTAGTGTATAACTAAGCTTTGAAAACAAAAAGAAAAGAAGAACAAGGCGTACGGAATAAACGAACCAAAAAAACACAAAAAACAAACACAAGAACTAAGCAAATCACTCCATGGCTCTAATACCAGTTGTAGAATACTTGTAATCATTGATATATGAACCAAGAACTAGTGAGAGAAAGTGGAAGGAAGGATGTATTTTCTAGAAAGAGAAAGTATAGAAAGAGAAATGCATTAGTGAAATGAGAAAATACAAAACCAACCAACACCCTCTCCAAGGCATGGAAAGGGTATTTATACCACATGTTTGACCGGCCATGGGCCTTGGAAGCCTTTCCATGGGCCTTGGGCCATATTAGCTTACTTAGCATTATTTTGACTAACTTACGGGCTTAGACTATTTAGTATTGGAAGTGACCGAGACTTTTCTTGTTTCTAACAACCTGGAGTAGTTCTTTACATATTTACCCTCTGATCAGGTCTTGGTTCAGATTGGAGATATATTGTAACGGCTAAACAGCAGCCAACTACACCACCGGCTGCAGCCTAAACCACCTAAATCACCTCCAGTTGGAAGAAGCTGCACCTAAACCACCTCCAGTTAGACCCAAGAGAGAAGCTAAAGTAAATGGTTCACATGTGATAACGCTCCAAATATACATAAAATGTCCCTTGAAAATGTGTGAAATATATATGTTAACACATCAAATATTGCACGTGTGGTTGCTTGTTGGTGTAATAATTGTTTTAGGACCGAGAATGACGGAAAGGACTAAAAGCGCCAAGATATTCCGTTAAATATACTAATGGTCATCGAGAGAAGGATCTAGAAGAGAATGACGGTGTACTTCCATCAAGTGCGGCGTACTTCAGAGCGGGTTAATGCAATTTAATTCCCAGGCCAAGTGTGGCGCACAAATTACTCAGTGTGGCGCACTTCGACATGCAGTTACTCCAAAATCATTATGATTGCAATTATTATGCAACCTTTTGCTCACCCATTCCTATCAACTGATACTCTCACCTCATCTATAAAAGGAGCACAAATTGGAGGCTAAAATCATCTCATTCTATCCTATTCACATCTGAAACATCTTGTTTCTCATCTTGAGAATCATTTCTAAGTTAGAAGGAAGTTGTGGGAAAGGTTGAAGTATCCCTAGGATCTTCATCATTTCCAGGTTATAATCATATAAGAAGTTGGAATTCAGGCTAAAGAAGGTTGTGGAAAAATTGTTATTAGTTGAAATTCTAGGTTACTATTGTTTCATTTGAAGAAAGTTCTTGTAAGTAAACCATATAAATTGCTTGTGTAATCGGTATAAACATGTTTATCCTTTTGAATAAAATGTTTTTTGAATCTATTGTGCATGTTATGTGTTTTTTTCCATGATTATGGAGTAGTCTAACATGTTTGTTTGGGAATCATAAGGGTATTATGGATCAAACTTGGATAAATTAATGATTTTTGGAATTAACAAATATGAACTTGATGTTCTTATACTTGGATCTTTAATCATCATTTGATCACCACTTAGTCCGGATATAGGTCGAAAGACTTCGAGCTCGTGCTTGGTTTCTAGTTGTTTGTATATGAACAACTCGATCTTAGCCTTGTGAGGATTGGCTAGTTAAATGATCATTAACCCAAGAATAAAAAGGTTTAACGCTCAACCTCATGTCTAACGAACTTGGTTGAGCAAGTTTATATTTATTATTTTCAAAAACGCGAATTAAACATAAAGCATTTTTTATAATTAAAAGTGAAGTCCGAAAGGATTTTTCATTATGAGAAATAGACAATCTTTTAAGTAAACTACCCGTTTCTTCAATCGATTATGCTAAAATTCATGAATTCGTTATCTTCCCAAGTTTGTTCTTTTTTACTCTTGTCTCCCAAATAAACTTTGTTTTTATATCTTGACATTCACTTTTATCTTTAGATCGTGACAGTCTATAAGATAACATTTCGTAAAACGTCCTGACTTTACTTGGAATTACCAATCCCGGGAAACGACCTGGTCTTACCGAAAAAGATTATACTACATACGTGGGTTATACTTTTACCCGTGTGTTTCCGTTTAATAAATCGGTATATTCAGTCTTATAAATTTAAAGCTTTTGAAGCACATCAAAGTTTTTGGCGCCGTTGCTGAGGATTGAAATCATTCTTAGTTAAGTCATTGCTGTTTTACAAAACCAAATTTTCAAAATCGCCGTACAATTTTCTGTCAAACTGACCCAAAATTTGTTTTTTTTTCAAAAAGTGCACCGCACAATCTTTTTGTACGACGGTTTTCCTGCATTTCCAGAAAGTACGACGTACTTACACCAAGTACGACGCGCTTCCTGTACTTTTTACAAAACAAAATCAGTTTTCAAAGACAAAATCAAAAACCAAAACCAAAAACCTTTTTCAAACTGTAAAATCAACTCTAAAAACATGTGGATCTTTTTCCTTATGTGCTTATTTGTTGAATTCTTGTATTCAAGTAATTTATATTCTAAAGTAAAAAAAATCAAAAAAATATTGTTTTATGTCTTGCTTGTTTAAGTCTATGAATATTTATGTGTTTTTTTATTTGCTAATTGTTGCTTATTTGAGTATGCTTGTTTGAAAAATGAAAATGAAAATTTAATAAAATTTAAGATAAAAATTTATGACCTTAATAATTGTTGCTTATACATATGTTTAATAAACTGAAAATTGGCACCCTTAATAAATATATTAAGGGTAATAAAAAATTTAATTATAAAGTTATAAAAATAAAACGTTTTAAAAATTTTGAAACTGAAAATTATAAAAGTACGGCGCACTTATTTATAAGTACGCAGGTTTTTCTGAAAAAACATAAAAATTTTAAAAAATCTCAAGAAGTACGCCGCACTTACTTTAAAGTACGACGCACTTTTCTTCCTAGACAGTCAAAAAATGATTATATATTAATTTTCGTAGACAAATTACTCCGTTTGTTAATTACTATCTGCTTATTAATATTATGTAAGTGTAAAAAAGTGTTATTACATGTTTTAACTAACCCACTAACGATTATACTATTGTTGTGTTGTTCGATAAAAGTTATGGATTCCAATTCGAGTGTTGGAAAAACTTGCCTAGGAGAAAATATCATTGAAATATCAAGTGAGAAAGCTGAAGGACATAAAGACTGGAATTCTCCCGAATATGATGACACAGCTAATAGTGGAGGTAAAAAGGAAATGAAGGCACTAATGTTTCATAAAATGGATACTGAGGAAATTAGCGACAAATATGTGGCACTGTTGCGGTTGTCATAAGGGACTTCTACAAGAAGTTTTACAACTCCCTAGGCAGTGTACCTAATCGATGTAGTGTAGTATAGGCAAGACTCAGGGGTTGTTATCGTTCTCTAGGGGAATAGGTTAGGATGGGATGATCACGGTTAACGAATTCTCAGGGTTGAGAGAGATTATTTTTGGTTTTTATTATTGTATTGAAGCAGGTAATTCATTTGTTTGAGAGGTTTGGTTGGTTTTAGCTATTTAACTAAATAATAATCTAAGCTATTGGTGATAACAATATAATTATAAAGATTGTGTTCTATTTTAATTGTATTATCCCTAGATTGCTTCTCCTAGTGTTGTTGCTTTGTCACACTTGTGATGATCTATGTATGTATGTCCTAAAGGTCTATGTAACGATTGTCACGAACAGAGTCGATTTAATATTCCGTTTAGGGCAACGAATAAGTAAGGTAGTATGGAGGACTATTACACATGGTCCCTAAAGTATATTTTAAATGCATCTGCTAAACTATATTAAGAGTGGATTCAACCTTAAGGGGCCAATGGTAGGTATGAAGAACTGATTACCGATGGTATCCTTTCTAACAATCATTGTTTTTCCTACGACATATCAACAGCGATCAGACAAAAGTGATTTTCTTAAGACCTAACATGCATATTAGTCACAAGAAGCAAACACAATATGTTCTACACCAATGTTTTCCAATAATCATAAATAAACATAATAGAAGGTTTAGCCAAGCATGTTAAAGATAAAGCAAGAACAGATAAGAATCACTACACAACGACATATTGAATGGATATGATAGTCTTACTTGATTTAAAAACATGAATAAATGAATTACACATAGGGTTTTGAGGCCTTAAAATCGTCCCTAACAGCTGATAAACGAACTAGGGTTCGTCCCTTTCTTTTACTCTTAAGTTACACACTTAAAACCTTAATTTCGGGTTTGTATATATAGGAAAATCGCTGTGACGGCATCGCGTTTTAATCGTGACGCCGTCATGAGTAGAATATTCTAGATAATGGGCTGGGTCGTGCATTCTGACGCCGTCTTGAGATCTTGTGACGCCGTCTTGGTATGAGTTGTGACGGCGTCACGTGTAATCTGTGACGCCGTCTCCAGCTTTTGAGTAGAAATTCTTGAGAGATGTTGGTGTAGGTCCGTAGTCTTGTCTGTTTCTTCTCCAAATGAGCCCAAGTCACGTGTATTTCCTCCAAATGCCTTCCAAATGCTGAATACCTGAAAAGGAACGATTAAGTACCTATTTTGGGCATAAATGCACGATTTAGGGGGTTAAACGACCCCAAAAAAAATGTGTATAAAACGAACCTCATCAAAATTACCCTTACAGTGGGATGTGTTACCTCAAGTAATGGGACTTTTCTACATAGAAATAGCATATGAGGGTTTATTTTACACTACTCTTTAAAAGTATTTTTAAAACACAACCTTCTAGACCTTGTAATTAATGCACGAAATAGAAATATACTAAAAGTATATACTAGCACCTCACATAAGTGTTTGGGATTCTCTCTTTCACTCGGGTGTATAATAAATTATAACATAAAGGGGAAACGGAAAATCAACACTCATTACCTGTCATAGCATATAAATTACCATAGGCTTGGTAAAGGATCAAACCTCCACCGCTAGGCGCAAGCATTATTCATTACTATCTAAGAGGTCTTTTAAAGGGTTGTGGGGTGTAGGTGTAAGATAACATATAATGGAAACGGAAACGGATGGGATACATTTGGGTGGCTTTGGGTGAATTTGGAGTGGAAGGGTTAGCTAATTATTTACATGAATACACGCTGGTTTGGTTGCTAAGATAAGACTCAAACGAAGATATACAAACTCTACACAACTCTACACAACTCTACATCAATCTCTTTCTTTTTCTTTTCAATTTTTTTAATAACATAATACATCATAACATGGGGTTTATAACACGTACCCCTACACTTGAGCTTTTACATGCTCAATATTTACAATCTAACTAATGACCCGATTTGAGGTGGATCAAAATAACATGGAGATCATCTAACAAATATATGGGGTTATTGACTTAGCTTTTCTTCCCCATTCTTCCGCGAAATAAATACTACATGAATCCCAATCGTCCCAAAACTATATTTACAAGGATAAGGACTTAGCAACCGTGTACTCAAATAATTAACTTGGGTTAAAACAATAATGTACTAAAAGCGAGTACATACAAGGTAGGCTAAGGTGATTTGGGTGTAACGATTGGTTTAAAGGTATTAATGCTCTTCATTAATAATCTAGAATCCACCAGAAAATTAAAAGAAGCATGAAAAAGGATAGGCTCGGAGGGTTATACTAAGGGTATCCTGCATTAAAAAATGAGTGCATGGCAAGGGTGTGGGATAGTTATATGATCGGTGTGACCATCATAACAATTATAGGTTTAAAACATGGGTTAATCCTAATGCCTCTTATCAAGCAAATCTTAACACTTACTATGCGGTCTCAGGATGCATCACAAAAACAAGTTCTAGAATTTGATATACTACTGGTACACTCTCATAATCCTAAAGTAACCGATACCAATGTTCCAGAAAAGGAGACAAAATCACGCATACACATCCATAACAACGGAATAGATACACATGATTGCTCACTTCTTAACTCGAACAAGCTAAAGGTATAATATCTAAGGGCGAACCTCACATTTTGGGGGTGGAAATTGAGAGTTTTTGTGCTAATAATATAAATTCCTATCCATGAGACGTTATTAATACTTGGTTTTTGTTGGTATGTGTCATAACAAATTTTAAATTTGGTTCAAAATTACCTCTTATGATATAGTTTGATATATTACCCATCATTTTAAGGATAAAGCAAATGGAAAATGAAAGAATAGTTTCTAATGCTTATTTTCCCCCTACACTTAAGTTGAACATTGTCCTCAATGTTCTATAAAGGTACCCGTAAAAATGAATTAAAGGGAAAAGAAAACAAGGAAAAGAAACTAGTACTCCCCTGGTTTGCTTAATATTGGAGAAGAAACACGCGATAACTGGTTAAATCGTCATCCAAGAATTGTCCAATGAAATTTCCTAAGAACTTCCAAGCTTCTTCTCATCAAATATAACCTGTAATCAAAGACAAAGACAAATATACCAAGCATAATATGTGCGATATACAAATATACAATATGAATTAGGGTTTGACTCGATAAAGCAGTAAAGATAGGATGAGAGAATTGTCAAACTCATTGGTTTTGCAGGTTTATAACAGAAGAGTATATATTTTAAATGTTATGCAAGTTTTATTTTCAAAAATAATTAAAAACTTTAAGTTTTCTGAACCTGGGTGTTTGACGCCATCAGGAAAATCCTGACCCCGTCACAGGTGTCGTGGTGACGGCATCGCGTGTAAATCGTGACGCCGTGTCCACGTTCTGTGAAAATGAAAAAAAATTGATGAAAAATTTCCTGCACTTGATTCCATAAGTGTATTCCTGTACAAATAGTTGCATAAAACCTGAGATTTGACCATTTACTCATATGACTTGACACTGACGCGAATTAATCTAAACAAATTATTTAACATGCTTGAACTTGGTTCAAAAACCGGATAGATTCCCCTACACTTATTATTTGCAAAATACCTTTGATTGAAATTAAGACGAGGTTAAAAACAAAACAAAGCATGATTACAAGATAGAGTTCGAACATGATAGAACAAAATGAAAAGAATAAAACACGTGACACTCCTAATGTGCGGGAAAATTAAAATTGGGTTGCCTCCCAAGAAGCGTTTTTCTTTAATTTATGAGTCTTGTAGCTAGACTCGAAGTCACACGTTCTTACGTGTCGTAGAAGTGGTCCAAGTCGATGATTTCCCTTGGACTTTCTTTTTTGGAGAGCTTCCTAGTGGTGGGGATTGACTGTAGGGTTTTGGTAAACTCCTCTCCATCTGGATCGATTAGTCTAATCTTGGCGTGCCATGCTCCATCTCTGTTTTTGGGTGGTTTGTCTCAGTTAATTGGTTTTTTAATTAGGTCCTCTGATTCCCACATATTACTTTTAAGGTTAATGGGTATGGATCCTCAAAATTCTACCATCCTTCTAAACACAAGGTATCCTTAAAAGGATTGAGCTCGACATCTCTAGAAATTTCCCATTCTCCGGGTAAATGGCAGTCTAAGAAGTCCTTCCTAGCATAATAAGGTGGTCCAATAAGGTGCTTCCTCCTCACCTAAGTCTACTCCTTTTACTCTGAATACCGACCTAGTAATTCCTTCCCCTACCGCTATTTTGGCCATCCTATAATCAATAACTACGTTGGCGGTAGCTAGGAATCCTCTTCCTACTAGAAAAGGCGTCTCGGGGTCCTTCTTCATATCGATCACGTAGAAATCATTTAATAATTTTAGTTTCCCTATGTGGACTTCTACATCTTTAACAATCCCAACATGGTAGGATTTGGTTCTATCGGCCAATCCAAAGACATGGTTAGTCTCTTCTAATAGTCCAATGTTAAGCTTTTTGAAGAGGTAAAGCAGGATTATGTTTACACATGATCCTAGATCAGCCAAGGTGTCGAAAGGGTTTAAGTCCCCTAATCTACAAGGTAGAGTGAATAGTGTAGGGTCTTCCATTTTTGTAGGTACTTCTCCTTGGACGAATGTTGATCCGTTTTTACCTAGTTCTAAGCTCTCTACGTATTTATCTAATATAGCGTTATAGATTATAGCGTGAGCTAGGACTTCAAGAAACGGTAGGTTAAGATGCAAATCTTGGAATTCATCTTCAAGAGTTGTTTCGGGTTTTTCCGGTTGTTGTGTTTCGATCCCCATCCTGGTTTGCGGCAGGCTTGTCTAGGAAATGTTTGCTTCCTTGGAATGTGCCTTGATAGCATTGATTGAGGTAGAGGGGTGAGATGAGCGTTAGGGATCAATTATTGGGTAAGAATAAGCAGACAAAACTAGGGCAGTACTCAGTTTTGGGTTCTTAACCGTATCGCTAGGTAGTGTGCCCGCTATTCGATCGGTGATGGCCTTCAGCACAGTGTTAATTTTGTTGGTCATCTCACTTTGTTGTTGTTTGAAATCGGCTTCAAACTTGGACAATATAGCGTCTTGAGATGCCATTAAATTGGAGACCAATCTTTCAAGGTTTGATTGATTGTTAAAGCTTCGAGGATTTTTGTTGAAAGAACGGTTTAGGATTGAATCGTTAGGTTAGAACCGGTTAGGTAGGTTTGAAAAATTATTTTGATAATTTTGGGGATGTCTCCAACTAAGGTTTGGGTGACTTCTCCATGATGGATTATAGGTTTCACCAAGATTGTTTTGCTTGCGCTTGAAAGTATACCACTTACCTCCCGCTTCATCGGTACGCGAGGATGCGTATTCAACAAAGGCTTGTTCAGTTATTCATGCAAATACTGACTGTCGTGGGGACCACTGTCAAATTTTCACATGATGGGTAGTGATTTTGTTCACTTGGGAGTTAGGTTGTGTCGGAGCAAGATGAGCATCGTAAGCGTGGATTGATTTCAGCTCGATCAGACGGACGGTCGGATGTTACATGGGACATCTTGAGAAAGCAAAATTGCTTGACCGGCTTAGCGAAATCCCTTGGGTCGTTCCAACTTTCGTTGTCATAGAGGGTGAGGTCCTCTAATAATGCCCAGGATTCTTTGGCATTTCGGTCACGAAGCTTACCACCGGCCGATTGGTTAATGGTTCGTCTTGTGACGGGATTGACATGGTCATAAAAAATTTGCACTTGAGCCAAAGGTCTATGCCATGATGAGGGAATTTTTGGAGTAATTCCTTGAAACGTGTCCATGCTTCAGATAAAGATTATCCATGATGTTGTTGGAACATCAGGATATCATTGCTAAGTTTTGCAGTCCTTCCCGGTTGAAAGAATTGAGCATTGAATCGGGTAGTAAGATCCTCCCATGTGGTGATGGATCCTGTTGGAAGACGTTCAAGCCAATTGCTAGCTTGATCGCGAAGGGAAAATTAAAATAAATGCAGGCGCGTTCTTTCCTTGTTTTCATCGTCAAGGTCAAGTGAGTCCACTAGTTTTAAGAAATCCTAAAGGTGTTGGTTTGGATCCTCGGACCGAAGTTCATAGAACGAGCATCCATTTTGCACCAACCGAATGATGTCGGATCGAAGAGGTACCACGTTGTTCCCTAAAATGAGCTCGATGGTATTCCTATAGCCCTTGTGGCTAGGTTTGGAGTAGACTCCTAGAGGGCGGATATGATTCTTGTCTCCCATGGTGGTTGACGAGAATAAGTTACGAAACAATTAACACAAAGAAAATATAGACTACGAGAAAGCTAATATGCGGAAATTAAAGTCTTACTTGAAAGGATTCAAGAAAGTAGAACTAAGCTAAACTATGATCAAAACCTAACTATTCCCCATGCAGCGGCGCTAAAAACTTGTTGTGGTTGTCGTAAGGGACTTCTACAAGAAGTTTTACAACTCCTTAGGCAAAGTACCTAACCATTGTAGTAGTAGTATAGACAAGACTCGGGGGTTGTTATCATTCTCTAGGGGATGAGGTTGGGAAGGCTTGATCACGATCTAACAGAATTCGGAGGGTTGAGAGAACATTATTTTTGTATTTTTATGTTTATAGGAAAGTAGGTAAAATTATATATTTTAGAGGTTTGGTTGGTTTTAGCAATTAAACTAAATAATATACTACGCTAATGGTGATAACATTATAATAAAAGATTGTGTTCATTTAATCATGTATTACTCCCTAGATTGCTTCTCCTAGTATTGCTGCTTTGTCACTCTTATGATGATCTATGTAACCATTTCCTAAGTCATGAACGAATTACATGAACCCGCTGATTGTATAGGTACGGATAGTGCAATATTGTAAGAAAACGGTCAAAATCGAACAAACACGGACACGAGAATGGATAGAGTGTACAAGAGCCGGGAAAATGCTTTCAAGGTCAACACTGGTCAACCATATGAAGACAAAAATCCCAAAAATTCCTAAAACAGTCCCTCATTGTTCAAACATGATTCATAAAATCCCCTAAACCCTAACACTGTTATCTCTTTATTTTATAAGAGATAACGGTTGTTATCTCTTATTAAAACCAAAACCATAACCTGTTACCCTTTACCCGAGCCTAAAACACACCCGTAGCCCATTTCTTTTATAAATAACCCAAGCCCAAAGAAAAGTCAAACACATTTTAAACCTGGGTCAAAAGAAATCAAACGCACCCTTATAAGTTAAAAGGGGCGCGAAATGTTGTTGTTACTGTTTATCTTCTTCTTCATTTTACCCCGAGTCAAAATCAAAGGGCAAATAGAAATTGATGATGTGGCTTAGTAATTCAAGTGCCAAGGAATGATGTGGCAGAGCTATACGTCACAATATCTTTTGATTGGTTAAATCCCACAAGAAAGGACATGCGGGTCTGACAAGAAACACTCCAAGGACTAATATTTTGCACTAAAACAAGTGCAAAAGAAGTACAGAGGTCTGACATACGGAATGCTAAGTTGGCAATCCGTGTGCTTACCTAATTGATCCAACGGAAATCTATAAGGATCCAATGATGAGCAAATATTCAAGGGCCAAGATCAAATGGATAAGGAGCGGGCAAGAGACCTAGAAGCATCATTTGGCAGCTATAAATACAAGCTCACTCCTCACACACATCATCTTCTTTTCCCTTTTTTTTAGTTTTTAGAGCTTAAGTAATTTTTCATTTAAATGTAATTTGCTATTAAGCTTTTGTAATTTCAATTTCAAAGTTTTGTAACTCAGTTTTTAGTTAATGAAATCAAAGTTTACTTTTACATAATCTGTTTTTTTTACTTATAAGATTCCAACTGTTTTTGTCTACTGTTTCACAAGCTTCTCAAAAGCTCATCATAAGCTCTCTGAGTCTATAAGCTCAGATTGAGCTCAAATAAGCAATCTAATTTACTCAAACCCTTAAAACTAGCCTAATACTTTTGCTAAATGGAAATAAGCTATTTGGATGATAAGCTTACAATGGAAGAGCTTATAGGACTTTACTAGCTTATCCTTGTGATAAGCTAGAGCTTGTAGACAGCTCTTTGAGCTTATTTAGCCTTTGTTTAGCTAAGGCCTTGGTAAGTCTTCTTTTATCTTCACTGTCTTTAATTTTCTAGTTTGAATCTGCTTATTAAGCTTATCTACTTGCTTATTTGTGCTTATAATTGATTTTTATATCTTATTAGTTATGTTTGATCATCTGTTTTTGATTTCTATAGCTTAGATCTTAGTTTTTCATAATTTGTCTTAAAAATCTATAAAAATCCAAAAATATATTTAGCATGTGGTAAGCTTTATAGGATTTGGCTTATTTGATTATTGTTATAAGATCATTTAAGTTGTTAAAAGCCTTTTGATATCTGGTATTCAAACTTTGTTCACTAAATCTCTATTTCATAAGCTTAAATGGATCTTAATGATTTTAAAGGAGTGTTTGGCATAACAGTACTAACCATAAGTTAGTACTGTTATTGGCCATTTGGTCTTTTGAAATCAGTTCTAATCTCTTAAATAAGTTGTTAGAACAAGTCTTTTTAAGCTAGATTAGTTTCAAACAAGTTTTCATTAGAAGATTTAACATAAGTTTTAATCTGTCAAATGATACTTGGATTATAAGCTTGAGTAGATTCTAGTGATTGTCTAAGCCTCCTTTGTTCATAGTTTATGTTTTTATAAGTGTTAGAATGGTTTTCTTTGTCCTGCACTTTGTCTAATTGGATTGTGTCAAAATTGTGCAAACTGCATCAGCAGTTTTAATAGACAATGTAGCCTTTTTCAAATCAATTTTTCAGAAGGTAAAACTAATTTTTAGCTTTTGATTTTTAATGCACAACTAGTTTATAGGATAATCTAGGTAGAATATGGCTTATTTTAGCTTAAGTAGCTTATTTGCCTACCTGTTTTTAGTCTGCAATTCAGTTCTTTGTCTTTTGATAAAAGCTCTTAAATACCAAAAAAATAGAGTAGTATGCCTGCATGTCCTTTTTCAGTTAGCTTTTTCTCAGCCTTATTGATTTTCAAAATAGTTTTTTAAAAGCTGTTTTAAGTAGTCTTAAGTTCAAGCTTTAAGTAGGAATAGGGCTTATTGTTATAAGGTTCCATTTGAGTACTTATTTTTAAGCCCAAAGTAGTTGTTTGTCTGTTTGGTTTGTAGTTTTTATATAAAAGCTTATTGTGATTCTCAGCTTATGGCTTATATCCTTGTGCTTATTTCTTTCATAAGTAGCTTATTAGTGTAAACTTAAATAGTTAATAGCTTATTGATCTTAGTTTTCAGCTTATTTCAGTTTATTAAGTTCTTAAATTTTCTAAAAAACCAAAAATATAGTTAAGTAGTTCTGTCATGTTTTAGCTGTTTCACAGCTTATTTAGGGCTTTTCATAAAAAGTTTCTTTTATTAAAAGTGTTTATTTTTAGCTTTTCTATAACTTTGTTTTTATAAGTTTTCAAAAATAAAAAAAGGGAAGATGAAAATCGGGGGTGAGCAAGGCTCGAACCCCCGACCTCAACATCTCATCCTTTATTAGAAAACAATACCACATTACTTTACCAGCGTGCCCTGGGGTCTTTTTCGTTATAGCTTCACAACATCTATTACTTATATACATTTTAACCTCTTTAGTACAATAAGCCGTTTAACAGCTTATTCGATAAGCTATGTAACCAAGCTTATTTTTCCTAGGTCCCTTTTAGTTCAAGCTATTTTCTATAATTTTTTCAGAATTTTTATAGTTAGTTTAGTATTTTTAAACATTTATTTTTATTAAAAACTTTAAAAAATGATAAAAAAATAGAAAAATAATCAAAAAAATATAATTCTTTTTTAGAAAAATTTCTTTTATCATAAAGTTTCTAGGAAAATTAGTTTTGTTCCCATAGGGTTAAAATTGAAAGTTTTCAATTTTTAAAGAACGGGATTCGTTCCCGTTCACGATTTTCGTGTTTTTATGCTCATTTCAACTCCGTTTTTGTTCTAGTTTTCTTTAAACTTACTTTTTAGTCAATTAGAGTATATTAAAAGTGAAAAATTCATTTTAGGTTTAATTTTGGAAATTTAGGGTTTTTAATCACCGTTTAGGGTTCCCGTTTTGCGTTTTTAGTTAAAGTTTAATTTCACGTTATTAAAGTTAGGTTTTATTGTCCTTTAATTTGCTTACTTTTAGGATTTTAGGAAACAAACCATCTTTGAACCAATTCAAATCATTGTCCAAACAACAAACGTGGTCTCAATTTCATAAATCGTTTGGGAAATAACGACCCGGGAATCATACTTCCCGGTTAATATACGTATAATATATATATTTGTGAAAATTTTCCTTACGACCTTTTTCCTCAAGGGTAGTTTGATAATTTCATATTATATTTTATTATTATGTGTATAAAATTGCTACGATCAATTTTTGATACAAAGACAAAACAAGCAATATACAAGCATTTTAAGCACAATTTTGTCTTTTATGGGTATTTTTTATATAAAAACGGAATGTGTTTCACACAATCAAAATTCCCCAAACTAAAACGATTGGCGTGTACTCAGAATTTTATGCTTTAAAACTAAACACCTCAAAACTTCCCCAAACTAAATCTTTGAAAAGTAGTAAAGACTTTTGTGGAGAAAGATTAGAAATCACAAGTTATAAAACACCCTATTTTCCCATTTTATAAAACTTTTTCATCATTTTTTTTAAAGTAAACTTTGAATATTTCGATTTTCGTTATTTCCATAATGGTTCAGGTTCATTAGAATACAAGATGCAATTCGATCAAAGGAATGCCTCTAAAAAGGATAATTTCTATCGTCCCCGACGTTTCACTTGCTCCAAACCAAGCTTAAAACGAAATCACAACTAAATATCAGTTAAGATGCAAACACTACCCATATTTGCAACTTGTGAACTTTTTACTCCCGACATTTACTATATCTTAAGTGATTGTGCTATTTTGAATTTCAACCATGGATCAACTTTTTACAAAATACTATGCTTCCCGTTCCACCCAAGAATAATGAGTTTGAAGGCGAGATCATCCCATGTAGCGACTTTCGTCTCGGCACATCTCAACCTTGCGGTTAAGTGACTGGCTTTTGACACCCCACAGAGACTTGTATCGGGGACTCACAGACCTTAGGTTTTCAAAACTTCAGGTTTCCCGAATATTCATAGCTTATAAATAGATTTGTCAAAGTTCAAAAGCATATTGTATTTAACAAAAAGAAATCAATTATTTTTTAAATTAATATTAGACATCCATGCAGTTATAACCCTTGACCTTTTAGAAGGCTGCAACATCGGTTGTGAGCCGGCAAGATGCAGCAAACTTTTATCAGTCTCGGATTTTTATTCTTACTATGGGCTTTCTTTAGAAGACTACCACATCGGTTGTGAGCTGCGAACGAGGTAGTTATTTTTTTCGTATAGCCACACAACTATTTTTATTATTTTTATTTTTTATTTATTTATTTATTTATTTAGAGAAGACTTCTTTTTGAAAAATTTCAAAGATATAAGTTTGAACTAAGATCCCCCCCCCCACTCTAAATTTTTTTTTTGCTATATATTACATAAAAATTTTTTGGGGGGGGTTTGTTTTATGTGTTTAATCTCAAAAAACAGCACGGTATATTAATCTGAATTAAAAGTTATGGGAGAAAGCAACAATAATTACATACATGAGTCTTAAGATTTCCAACTAATCCTTGCTACAGAATCCCACTCATACTTAACTCTATCATTTTTCGTTCTTCGCGAATTTTCGCGAACGTTTAGCCTAAAAGTTAATGAACAAGCTAGAGCTCAACACGCTCGATCGGGTCAAAATTTATTCTTATTCTACCCAGCTAAAAAGTCAAATTTTGTGTGAAAAAACACTTATTTTATTTTGAATTTTTTAAATTTTTCATATTTTTGAAAATTTGGAGGGGTAAAAAAGGGGTACGTTGTGAACAACAGGCATAAGTAGGTAAGAGTATATCGAAGATATACTTCCCCTACTAAAATGTAAACATGTCCTTATTGTTTCCTAGCCTAAGACTTTAAAACCCATATAGAATCAAAAAAGGGCGTATGCATCTAACTCAGCTGAGAAAGTATTACAAAAAATCTTTAGCCGGTTTATTAAGTGTTCTAAAATATAAAATGTTCGCCGATTAATAATCTGTAGGATTTCGGATTTACCAAACTAATGGCAAAAGCAAAGGCAGAAGATCGAGGTGACGGGACAAAACACCGAACACGAGGAAGTGTGCTAAAAGATAAATGTTAGTCGATAATAATCTTTAGGATATCGGATTTCCCCAAACTAATGGCAAGCAAAGGCTAGGAAGCTCGAGTGGACCGGGACAAACACCGAACACGAGAGTCTTCAGAAAATATTGGGTGAATCCTGCAAACAATCACAAGTACAAACAATGAGAATCGGAAAGTACAAGCCTCCTCACTCACAATAGAAATAAGAATGAAGAAAAATAGATAAGCATGGGGTGCCTCCCACGAAGCGCTTTGTTTTTGGTAACCGAGTCACATAGCTTGACTCGATCCCCGAATTCATTTATCCTTAAAGAAAGTGTAGAGATCCTGGACTACCTTGGGTGGTAAGTCCCCTCCGAAGTAATGCTTCACACGATGACCATTCACCTTAAATTTTGGACCATCGGGTTGAGATAACTCAATGGTTCCGTATGGAAAAACTTTGGTGATGGTGAAAGGTCCTGACCAACGAGTTTTAAGCTTTCCGGAGAATATCTTAAGACCAGAGTTGAAGAGTAAAACTCGATCACCAACATTAAAAATGCGGTTTTTGATCTTAGAGTCATGAAGTTTCTTCGTCCTCTCTTTATAAATCAAAGAATTCTCGTAAGCTTGATCACGAAGCTCATTAAGTTCATTAAGTTGAAGCTTACGGAGATCGCCCGCGGTTTTGAGATCGAAGTTAGCATGTTTCAAAGCCCAATATGCTTTATGCTCTAACTCGACAGGCAAATGGCAAGACTTTCCGTACACTAACTTGTAAGGCGTACAACCAATTGGTGTCTTAAAAGCAGTACGAAATGCCCATAAAGCGTCATCTAGTTTGTTAGACCACGAGGCACGGTTTTCTCCAACCGTCCTTTCTAAAATACGTTTCAAACCTCGATTGGACACCTCCACTTGATCGCTCGTTTGAGGGTGATAAGCGGTAGCAAGACGATGTGTGACCCCATACTTAGACATTACTTTAGCAAACTGATCATTACAAAAATGGGTCCCACGATCGCTTATAATAGCTCTAGGTGTTCTGAATCGGGCAAAAAGGGATTTCAAAAACTTAACTACAAGTCTAGCATCATTTGTGGGAGTGCCTTTGCTTTAACCCATTTTGAAAGATAATCAACGGCTACGAGGATGTATTTATTCCCATGTGAAGACGAAAATGGTCCCATAAAATCGATACCCCATACATCAAAGATTTCACAAACTTGTATAGCGTTTTGAGGCATCTCATCTCGTTGTGAAATTTTGCCTTGTTTTTGACACGTATCATAAGATTTGATCATCGTATGGGCATCTCAATATATGGTAGGCTAAAAGAAATCGGCATCAAATACTTTTCGAGCAGTAAGATTGGCACTATGATGGCCCCCGATGGGTCCTTCATGACAAGCTTTGAGAATATCAATAGCTTCTTGCCCATGCACACACCGTCGAATGATTTGATCCGCACAAATACAAAAAAGATAGGGATCATCCCAGAAATAATGTTTAACGTCCTTGAAAAACTTTCTTTTTTGTTGAGTTGTCATTCCTTTGATGATAAAATTCCTCGCATGGTAATTTGCATAGTCCGCAAACCATGGGGTACTTTCACTAGAAATAACTCCAAGAGTTTCTAAAGGAAAATGTTCATTTATGTCTTTGTTTTCTAACACATCCTTATGAGGATTCTCAAGTCTAGATAAATGATCCGCCGCAAGGTTCTCACTTCCTTTTTTATCACGGATGGTGATATCAAATTCTTGTAGGAGAAGAACCCACCGGAGCAACCTCGGCTTAGCGTCTTGTTTGTTCATAAGGTACTTTAAAGCCGAGTGATCCGTATACACTATGCTTTTAGATAAGACAAGATATGGCCGAAACTTTTCAAAAGCATACACAACGGCAAGCATTTCCTTTTCCGTGGTAGTGTAATGAATTTGAGCTTCTGTCATTGTCTTGCTAGTGTTAGGCTGAAGTGCTTCATCTTTCGTTGTTTTGTCCTAAAACCGCAGCAATTCGCGGAAATCAATTGCATCACCACATGAGTTCGAAAGGTGGTTCCAATCCGGGACAACTAAGATTGGAGCTTCGTAAGCTTCTTTTTAAGATTCGAAAAGATCAATTACAATCTTTTACCAAAACACAAACGTGTTTCCTTTCAAGAAGGTAGATTCATTGGTCTAGAAATCTTAGAAAAAAATCTTAGATAAATCGTTAGTAAAAACCTTGCATGACTAAGAAAAACTCCCTAACACCTTTTACGGTAGTCGGGTGAGGTGCTTAGCGATAACATCGACTTTAGCACGGTCAACCTCAATTCTCGATTTCGAAATTTTATGCTGTTAGGATTATTGTAAACAGACGTAAGTTCTTGGTAGTTATAGAGTTAAGTTGATGACATAGTTCAAGTCTGCCAGTACTAGGTTAAGTCTTGGCAGTATATAGTTTAGTACTCGGCCTTGTCTAGTTAAGTCTAGTTTATGTAACAGAATAGTTATAATATGTATTCTTAGAGTATCCTAGGAAAGGATTTGCATTATCCTTTTACGCGTTTGTTTTGTAAAGCTATTAGGGTTTTCCTGGTGTATTAAAAGGGAACCCACGGCCTTAGTGTTTAAAAAAAAAATATAGAACCCTAATAGAAATCAATAGAAAATAGCAAAGTTTTACAGTGTTCTTCTTAGTACTCTGTGTTAAGAATTCCCTTTAGCCTATAGTATTCATAGTTTATTGTTCTCTCATATGGTTGATTTGGATTCTTTTCATGTTAGCTGTTGCTCTTACAAGGCTAAACAGCGTCCAAGTCTTTGTTGAGGACCTACAAGTTGGTATCAGAGCCTCATGAGGGACTCTGAGTAAAATGAATCACAAGAAACCACAAACAATCCTTTCAGTTCTAGAAAATGTCTCGATCCTGCTAATGATGTTTTCTCTCAAACATCTTAGTGATGATGAAGAGCATTACCATGAAGATGCATCAGACAATGGTATGCAACCAAATAAACCAAAAGAACAAAACAACAACTATTCCTACAACAAACCACTATCTAAAAATATCAAACTCCATTTCTAAAGATTGAGGATGAAGGTATGATATATGGGCCATGGAGATGGAAGCATTAACTTGAAATATATTAAAATGATGTTTGAAGGTTTAATCAGAAATGGAAATTCTAAGAAGAGAATCTCAACTGGAAAAGATGGTGTTGTTAGAGTACTTCCACCAGTATCTGCTGCAGAAATTCATGCTGTTGAAAAGGAAAGGAAGGCAAGAAGAAACCATCTTATTAGTGGAATTCCAGGAACATCTGAGAAGATTTCATGGAATGGGACAATGCAAAAGAAATTTGGGATAGTAAGCCATATAAGGATAGGTTTGGTGTGTGGTAATTGCAAATTCAAAGAAGATGCAGAAAGCTGTTTTAAAACAACAGTTTGAAGCATTTACTATATCAAGTTCAGAAGGATTAGAAAAAGGGATATGACAGATTCCAACAACTACTCTCACAGTTAGAAGCTCATGGTGCTGAAGTATCCACTAAGGATGCAAATCACAAGTTTCTAAGACTTGCCTAGCTTGGTACCAAATTAGCATGCTATGAGAACCAAACCAGATGTTGACACTTTATCCATTGATGACTTATATAATAACCTTAGGGTTTTTGAGCAGGAACTCACAAGTACCTCAAAATCATCTGCAAGTGCTACAAAATGTTCGCTTTTGTTTCACACAGTAAGTAGCAGCTTTAAATGGTTAAGTCTAGTAATACTGGTGCCTACATTACTTATACTCCTTTCTTACTTCTTTCAAATATTTCCAGTAAGAGGAAGTTACTGCTGGTTTTGCTGATGAAGTTATTTATTCACTCTTTGCCAAACAATCAGAAGATTTAGACTTGCTTCATGAAGACCTAGAACAGATTGATGATATGGACATTGAAGAAATAGACCTAAACTGGCTGATAGCAATGATTGCTATTTGAATGAAGAATTTTTACAAGAAAACTGGAAGGAGAGTCCGGATTGATGGAAATAAACCTGTTGGTTTTGACAAAAAGAAGCTTGAATGTTTCAAATGTCACAACACTGGTCATTTTGCTAGGGAATGCACATCCAAGGGGACAAATGATGGAAAAAAGAGACTCTTTTTATCAAGATCAAGGAGCTGGAAAGAAAGAGCAGAATCAGAACTGTTTGCTGACTATGGATGATGGTGTTGTCAATTGGGGAGAACATACAGTAGAGGAAGAAGAGACAAATCATGCACTCATGGCAATCAGCTCAAATACTGAGGTATCATTATGTTCTAAAACTTGCATTGATTCATATAATAAGCTTAAAACACTGTGTGATGAACAAATGAATCAGTTAGGTGAACAAGAAGCAAAAATACTTGCCTATACTCTAGCTGTTAAGAAATTAGAAGCTCAAATTGTTACTTTTCAAAAGCAGCAATTATCTCTAAATGAACAGCTTACATTTCAAGCAAATGAAATATATGCAAAAGATGAAAAGCTTAAAAGATATAGGAGAATAGGAATGAAAGCTGTAAAAGAAAAGGAACAATTGCAGAAAACAGTAGATTCATGGAAAAATTCTTCTAAAAACCTTTGGAAATTAGTTGATTCAGGTATGACTTCAAATAGTAAAGTTGGCTTAGGATATGAAATACAATCAAACAAAGAGGTTTTAAGCTATGAGGAAGAAATGAATCGTACTGTGTTTCAGTGTACAGAAAAAGATTTTCTTAACAAACCTTTATACAGTAGATTTTCAAAGACTGATAATTTCAAAGGAGTTCCACATCCATTAACTGGAGACTATACTCCTAAACCACAAGAGGAAATTGATGATTCTTTGTATGTTTATGGTAAAAAGGGACCTCAAAAGCCTGAAATTAGTGACTCAGATGACAACTCCACTGAGCATTCTACCTGTCAATCAAATGACAGTGAAGGATCTTTTGGAAATCCCTCTAAGCACTCTTCTGAGTCTGAATCAGAAAGTATAAGCGTACCTAATGAGATGTCTGCGTCTAAGTCAGTTATCACTAATGAAAAAGTTATGTCTGAATCAAAAGAAGTTGAACCTAGTTGTGCAACACACGTAAAAACTCCTAGGCAACAAATGAAAAATCAAGGGACATCTGAAGTTAAAGGAAAGAATTAGAATAAAATGATGGAAAGAGAACTAGGAGAAGGTTACTCTTTCATCAAGAAAAAGTGTTTTGTTTGTGGCAGCCTAAGTCATTTGATCAAAGATTGTGACTATTATGAAAAGAAAATGGCAAGAGAGGCTGAGTTTAAGAAACAAAGGGTTTTTAATACTGGTAACAGGGTGGCAAAACCAGTATGGACTAATGCAAACAGGGTTAATCATGCTAATCAATTTGTTCCTAGATCAGTACAACTGAATGCTGGTAGGCCAAACATTAATTCTGTTAGGCCTAATATTAATACTGGTAGGACAAATGTTAATTCTGTTAGGCCTAATATTAATTCTGTTAGGCAAAATGTTAATTCTGTCAGGACTAATATTAATACTGTTAGATCCAAACAACCAGTACCTACCAATAACACAAACAGTTTTAGTCCTGTAAGACCCCAGGTGAATAAATTTAATCAAAGAAGTCATTTTTCAAAATCACATTCACTTGTGAGAAGACCCATTGTTAGAAATACAACAAGAATGACTTATTCTCATGCTGTAAAGGGAAATTGGGGCACTGCTGTTAAGACCTCAGCAGGTTATAATTGGAGCAACTCTAGACCAAACTCCAATTATAATAGTGGATCCAATTTTGTTAGAACTGTAAATGTTAAAGGACCACAAGGCAGACCCAAGCCTGAAAAGGCCTGGGTCCCTAAGAGAAACTAATATTGGACTAATATTGGTATGATAAATCCATAGCTACATTTAAGGGGAGGATTAAATGTATAGTTTGTAATTCTCGTTAGTAAAATTAATTATGATAGGTTATCTTATTTTTAGTAGTTATTAAAAATATACTAGATCTAGAAACATAGTGTCTTTGAATAGTTTTGTAGTATATTTTGTGTGTGGCTTAACGTTTTCAGGTTATACTTGGATTGCATTGGAGCATGGATTAAAGTTGAACTGAAGTTGTGCAAAAGTTAATTCTGGTAGTTTACTAGTTAATCCTGGTAAGCTTATTGTTAGTTCTGACAATAAACTGTTAATACTGGTTGACCAGATTTAAGTCTGGTAGGCCAATATTAATCCTGGTAAGCTTATTGTTTAGTTCTAACAATAAAATTGTTAATACTGGTTGACCAGATTTAAGTCTGGTAGGCCAATATTAATCCTGGTAACTAGTCGTTAGTACTGTTTGGTCTCACAACTTTGACTTTTCACTAAATATGACCGTTATAGCAAATTGCGGGGATATTTAAGCGGATAATGATACAAATTGGATATTTACTGTTTTATCTCACCCAAAATAGTTTTCCTCATTAAAAAGAGCATATTTTCTCGAAGGAACAATTGAAATTCATTCTTATTCACATATAAAGTCAATTAGCAGTTATAATCAGTACTAAGTTACCAAAACGCGTCAAACCCAGTTGATAATCACCATCAATCACAACCTCGTTACTACAATTTCAAAAGAATGGCTTCACTGAAATACTACGACAAGCATAACCAAGTGGGATTCTTAAAGAAACCTAAAGAAAGTGCAGGGTTTGTAGAGATAGTAGATTTCTTAAAAGGCTCGCATATCAGGTATGCCTTGACTCACAATCCTACTATCCATGATTCCCTAGTCAAACAGTTTTGGCAGACTGCAACTGCCTCAACTCTTGCTGATGGGACTCTAGAACTAAGAGCAACCATAGATACTCTTGAGTATTGACTCGCGCGAACTCACCCCTCAAGACCTATCTATAAATGATATAAATACACCAAGGGACGAAACCACGCGAGATCAAAGAAACCGGAAGCAGTATAGGGTGTTCCCGGGTCGTTATGTCCCAACGAGGCTAGAATGGAATATCGCAAGACGATTGATGATTTGAGTTTGGATGTCACAAGGAGACCTTTTGGTGCCATGTTACATTTTTAGATACTCTAAGTGTGATTGGCCAAAGTTTGATGGAAAGTGTGTTGAGGGTTTCTTAGTTGGTTACTCTCACTAAAAGCAAAAGCTTTATGGGTATATATATTTAGTAACAAAAAGGTAGAAGTAAAATCTGGCAGTGCAAATTTCTTGAAGAAAATCCTAATGTGAAAGGAGTAGGTTATAGATGGATGTTTGATATTGATTATCTCATTGATTCTATGAATTATATTCTTGTGTCATTGGACAATCAATCTAACCCACATGCAGGTACTTCAGAGGTAACTAACAGTGCAGGTACTCTACAAACTCCTAATGCAAATGCTTCTGAGAAGCAATAATGAGGATAAGGAGCTTATTGTTGTGCCTATAGCAATCAAGCATTCTGCAGCAAAAGTTAGACCAATGAAGTCTTCTACTAATTCAAAGGAAGAGAAGTTTTTGACAGAACTTCAAACCCTTCAAACACAAGAGAAGGAAGCTTTTTCTACTTGCAATGCAAGAAACAAACCATAGTGGCTATGATTGTGATAGTTTTATGCACGATAAAATACAATATAAAATATTATTCAAAAGAGCAATTAAGAACTTCCCTAAAGTCTCCCTTAAGAAAAGTTCACTCTCAAAAATATATAATATAATATATAATACGTATATTTAATTGGATAAATATGATCACTCGGGTCTTTCCCCAACGACTAGTGAAACTGAAACCTCGTTTAAGCTTGGATTATGATTTGAGTAAGAAAATAGATGATTTGATGATCTATGACTACTAAATAAAAAGCAACAATTAAAATTGAAAATTAAAGGCAATTTAAACAATTAAAAAAATACGGAAAACAAATAAAACGCAACAATTAAGCAAATAGACTAAAATTAAACCCTAAAATTGCAAACTAAGTTTCTAAACCTAAATTAGGATAAAAGAAAATTTTAAGAAAAAGAAAAAAATATTTTTTGATTATTTTTGAATTTTTTATCAATTAAAAACTATTTAATTCTAATTAAATCCTAAAAATAAAAAGAAATAGAAAATAATTGAAATTATATTTTTCCTAAGTAAAATAAGTAAAAAGAAAATTTTAGAAAAAAGAATTATTATTTTTGGCTTTTTAGATTTAAAGATATGATTTTTCTAAAATTTAAACTAATTAAAAACTTTAAAAGTAATAAAACTATTAAAAAATAAAATCCTAAAAAATTTATAAAAATGTATACTTAAATAAGAAAATATGCAGAAATTATATAAAAATAAAAAGCCCTTATGTTTATCTTTTTATAAACATTTAATTAAAATAATTTAATCTAAACCCTAATTTATAATTAAAATATAATTAACTAATTAAAAACTTAAACTAACACTAACTAAGGACTTACGATGCAAATACCTAAAGACTAATGTGAATTGACTACTATCGGAGGGGACTAACCTAGAAACTTGAAAATTACAAAAACAGCCCCTGAAGCCTAGCCCGTTTACACCCCTAGCCCATTTAAGCCCCCTTAATAAGTTGAAGTTTGAAAAGTGCTTTTTAGGGAAAACTCAAAAGAGCAAAGTTATAGAATAAGCTGGTGGGAGTATTTTTAATAAAAGCACTATGGGCTGAATCCCACAGATAATCTCATAAAAAGCTTATCAATAAGCTGATTACAGAAACAAGTGGTTTTCTCAAGGTTTTACTAATTAAGCTATAAAAAGCTCAAAATAAGCTCAAAATGAAAAAGGAAAGATGTTCTAGACAGCTTATAAGTTCGCTATACTAGATTGATGAAGTAATTAGAGTAGACGTACTAGATATAGCTGAAAATGAAGGGCAAGGTAGCAAACTCAGAAAACAAAGAAATAAGCACAAAAACCAATTAAGCTCAAAAGCTCAATAAGCAATACTGGACTAAGAGCTTCTGAAGACTTATGCAACTACTAATAAACTATCTATTTAAGCTATAAAAACAATTACCTTAAGCTAATTACAAATTAAAGAAAACTACTTAAGTACACTATATTTTTGTTTTTTTGGCTGTTCTAAACTGTTTTTTTAAAAGCAAAAATTAAGCTGAAATAAGATTGGAAATGAATTTTAAGCTGAAATATATCTTAAGGAATATAAATACTGAACAAAAAATATATTTAAAATTAAGCCCTAATTTTTCAATAGCTAAGCTAATATTGAACTAAAGGTAATCAGTTTATTCTGATTTTGAATTCAGCCATATACTGATTGAATTAAAGTGACTTTTCCAAAACTTAAATTTAAGTAGGAATTAAGCTACAATATGAAAATTAAGCCATAATCTATTTTAAACTATATATAAATTATATTATTACTAGAAATTAAGCTCCTAATTCCTACAAATTTCTAGCCTAATTCTAAGCTTAAAATTCATACTTACCATACTCAGCATATGCTGAGTATGCAAATCAGTATGTACTGATTCATTTTGACAAATGCTAAATCCAAAAGTCGAGGCTATACCTAGTGAAAAGCTGCACTTACCCACACTAGCCATTGAGTTTATTAACGATTGATTTTAAGCACACACAAAGACTAGGATGACTTCGAACAAGGATAAGCAAACTAACTTTTAGCTAAAAGTGCCCTGGTGCATTTGAGATTCATACTAAGCCATAACTTCTTTAAAAATAACAAAATACTTTGAAAATCATTTTAAAACTTGTTATTAAATGGAAAACTCAGTTTTTGAGAAAACTTTTCCAATTGATAGTGACTTTTTGCATGCGTCAAGTGGCTTATGTCCAAACACCCCTTACAGTATACGAATAGCTTTTGATTAAGCTAACAAAATTAAAATCAACTTAATGAGACCTTAACCCCAGATGATAAACAGCTAATATTAATCTTAATAAGCATTACTCAACAAGCAATAAAATTAGTTTTTAAGTTATTTTACCTATTTTTTTGGTTTTTTAAGGTTTTATGACAAGTGATATATAAAACTATGATCTAGACTAAGAGAAGCAAAACAGACAAATATATTGATATTAGCTAGATAAAACAACATATGCAATAATAACGGCAGTTATATAAGCAAATAAGCAGATCTAAGTTTAGAAAGAATATAACCCGATATTTAAGCAAGAAATTAAGAAAAAACTTAAAATGCTTAGTATAAACTAGAGGCTCATTTAAGGCAGCTACAAGCTCCCTAGCTTATTAATAAGCTAGGGTATAAGTCCATGGGGATCCTTCCTTTATAGATCCCCCTTCCATAAGCTAATAATCCCAAAATGCAAAGGTAATGTTTTTTTTAGCTGATTTATTCTATAAGTAAAATTAGGTTCAGTTAAGCTCCATCAAGAGCTTAGAGACTCTTGAGAGCTGAGAAGAGCTTATTAAAGCTTATTGAGACAGATTGAGCTTTGAGTTAAAGGGCTTTGAGAGATTTGAAAGTAAACACAGGATTATTTAACCAAGGACCATCTCATTTCGTTAATAAAAGAAGATTACATAATTCAAAAAGACAAAAATACAATAATGCATATTTAAGCTAACCTAAATTATTAAAAACTAGAAAAAGGAAAAATAAGGTAAAAAGAAGGTGTGTCTTGCGTGTGTGAGCTGAGGCTATTTATAGCCAGTCATGGATCCTTCTAGCCTCTTGAGCTCATTTCCCTTTATTCAATTCTGCTTTCCATTTCTTCAATCATTTGATTCTATGTTGTGGGACGTTGGATCACATATGTGCACACACGGATTGCCAGCGTGGCAATCCGTGATGTGACATGTTGTGTTTGTTTACTGAGTGAAATAGCACAAAATCCCACCTTCCTTGTGCTTCTTTGCTATGTCCGTGTATTTGAGCTTGAGAGTAAGCTAATGAATCCTTTGATTAGACTAATTTCTCCCTGCCTTTGTATAAACGAGCTCTTGAATTGTCCATTTTAGCCATCAATTGTAAAAAACCCTTTGATTTTGACAGCTTGGTGAAACGGGAGTGATGATGAATAGTGTAACAAGTTTACCTGCCTTTTTTCTTTTTTAACTGAAACAGATAAAAGGGTTTGGGAGTATTGCAAACACCCTCTCTTTTATTATTCCCATTTCTAGTATAAAAGCACTTTCAAAATTGGCATGAAAGGTCCTTGTGGTTTATTAATAAGGTAATGGACTAGGAAATGGGCTTATGAATTGGGCCTTGGGTTTATTAAGTATCCGGGTAGGGTTTTTAAGGGGATTTGGGCCCAATGAGAGTTAAGGGACCATTTTTGGACTTTTATGAAACTTGAAGGGCAGAAGTGAAATATTTTTTTTTTGTCTTTTAGTGGTTGACTTTGGTTGACCATGATTTGACCATTTTGACTGAGGGTTTGACTTTTCTTGGCTTTGCTTCCGGCTTTTGTACACTCTTCTGTTCTTTGGCTTCTTTTGTACTTTTCTAATTCTCTTGTCCGTGCTTGCCTTTTTTTGACTGATTTCTTGTGATTTTTGATATATCCGTACCCTGCACACACAAAACACAATACAGCCATTTTTTAACATTTTGGTATGTTTTGGGTTTATTTGGGCCTTTTTAAGCATAAATGGATATGTGTAATTTGCACATATCAGGCTACCTCTACAACAGAAGCTGAATATGTAGCTGCTGCAAGCTGTTGTGGACAAGTGTTGTGGATTCAGAATCAAATGTTGGACTATGGTTTCAATTTTATGAATACAATCTTCCACATTGTTAATGAAAGAAAATAAATGCATGTGAAGAATCCGGTGTATCACTCCAAGACAAAGCACATAGAGATCAGACACCACTTTATATGAGATTCTTATGAAAAGAAGCTCATTAGGGTGGAGAAAATTCACACAGACTTCAATGTAGCTGACCTATTGACCAAAGCTTTTGATGGACCAAGGTTTCATTTCTTAGTGGTTAATATTGGTATGATAAATCCATAAGTATAATTTAAGAGGGAGTTAAATGTATAGTTTGTAAATTTAGTCATACTAGATAGTAGACTTAATTATGATAGGTTATATTAATTCTAGTAGTCATAGACCTAGTAGTAATAAGTGTTTTCAAGTCATTTTGTAGTATATTTTGTGTGTGGCTTAACATTTTCAGGTTATACTTGGATTGCATGGAGGATTGGAGCGTGGATTAAAGTTGCACTGAAGTTGTGAAAAAGTTAATTCTGGTATTGTCATTATTAGTTCTGGTAGTTTACTATTTAATACTGGTAAGCTTATTGTTAGTTCTGACAATATATTGTTAATACTGGTTAACCAGACTTAAGTCTGGTAGGCCAATATTAATACTGGTAACTAGTCGTTAGTACTGTTTGGTCTCACAACTTTGACTTTTCTCTAAATATAACCGTTAGAGCAAATTGCAGGGATTTTAAGCGGATAATGATACAAAATTGGATATTTACTATTTTATCTCCCTACAATAGTTTTCTTCATTAAAAAGAGCCTATTTTCTCGGAGGGATAATTGAAATTCATTATTTTCTCATATAAAGTCAATTAGCAGTTTCAATCAGTACTAAGTTACCAAAACGCGTCAAACCCAGTTGATAATCACCAACAATCACAACCTCGTTACTACAATTTCAAAAGAATGGCTTTACTGAAATACTGCGACAAGCATAACCAAGTGGGATTCTTAAAGAAACCTGAAGAAAGTGCAGGGTTTGCAGAGATAGTAGATTTCTTAAAAGGCTCGCATATCAGGTATGCCTTGACTCACAATCCTACTATCTATGATTCCCTAGTCAAACAGTTTTGGAAGACTGCAACTGTCTCAACTCTTACTGATGGGACTCTAGAACTAAGAGCAACCATAGATACTCTTGAGTATACAATCACTAAGGCATCTGTTCGAAGTAAGCTTTAATTAGCTGATGCTTTAGAGATTTCTATGTTGCCAAATACTGAAATTTTTGAGGGAATGAGGAATATGGGGTATCCAACTGATGGTTCTTTTACTTTTTAGAAAAGCTTTTTCACACCCCAATGGTGATTTTTTGTCTATCATATTTTACACTAATAAGCCTAAAGTGGTGGATGGGATCAATTTGGAAGGTATATTGAACTGTTTGATTTGTCTTTTCCACTAGTAGGGTTTATAACTTTTAAAAGTTGATTTTTGATGGAATGGTGGCTAATTTGAAAAGTAAAACTAAGTTTTTGATGTACCCACAATTTCTACAAATGATTTTAGAAATACAAACTGAGAATAAACACCCTTATTTGGTTGTGGCCTTGACCAAAAAGATTTTTGGAAACATGAAAAGGGGTTTTAGGGGGGGGTACCAAGACCTTTATTGCCTGCTATGTTGCCTGTTGTTGATCAAAGTGCAGGACCAGCAGATCAAGCTGAGGATCAACCATCATCTTCTGAACCATTACCATCAACATCTCACCCTACACCTGTAGCTGAACCTACACCTGTACCTGAACAACATCACCGACATCACCTTCACCTGAAACCCTGACATTGAAACCCACTGAGCACACCTTTGACCAACCATCAACTGAACACCAACCACTCTCACCAAGACAGGAACCTGAAGCTCCAGAATCTCTGTATCTTTCTCACCCTCATGTGCCAAAGGCAAGATCTTTGATAGCGGAAGACCTCCTTCATATGGTTCCCACTTTGATCACAAAGGTTGATAGTTTGGAGACAGAGCTCAAGCAGACTAAGTAGACCATAGGGAAAGCCATTGTGAAGTTGGTAAAGAAGGTCAAGAAATTGGAAAATATTCTCAAAAGAAGAAATATGGTTCTAACTACATCAGAGGATGAAGAACCAGAGGATCAGGGGAGGATATTTAAGGACATTGATGATGATCCTCTAGTTTCTTTTGTTACTCCTACTAAACCTTCAGGAGAGGCCAGGTAGAAAATAATCATCCTACACCTTGGAAGCAGCTAAAACTCTGTCAAAGGTTGCTTCTCAGAGGTCAAAATTAGTTGATAAGGGTAAAAGATACAAGAGGAGAAAAGAGTTCAAGGGAAAAGACTTTGAAGACATTAATACTGGCTTTGAAGAAGTTAATACTGGTGACCTAGTTAATACTGGTGAAGACATCAGCTAAAACTCTGTCAAAGGTAGTGGACCAGTTACTTCTGATAGAGGCCAAAGGGAAGGAAAAACTCAAATGATTGTTGAAGAGACTCAAAAACCCAAAAGAACTAAAGAACAAATTCAACAAGAAGAAGCTAGTCTTGCAGAAGCCATAAGATTGCAAAATCTAGAGGAAGAAGAAACTGCCAAACAAGTTCATTTGGATGCTTTATTGGCTAAAAGATTGGCAGAAGAAGAAGAGTTAACTGAGCAACAAAAGCAAAGAAAAGCTCATGTTCAGTTTGAAGCTCAACATTATACTGAAGAAGATTGGGATTCTATTAGAGCTAATCTTGAGGCAAATGCAGAGTTAGCAAAAAGTGTTATAGCAAAAGATATGTCTGAAGAAGACTTTGCAAAGAGAATGGTAGACTTGGTAAATCAAAGAAAGAAAATACATTTGACAAAAAGAAAGGG
Organism: Tanacetum coccineum; assembly: GCA_026074375.1. Lineage (NCBI taxonomy): Eukaryota > Viridiplantae > Streptophyta > Magnoliopsida > Asterales > Asteraceae > Tanacetum > Tanacetum coccineum. The sequence continues at coordinate 43,422 of BQNB010015642.1, forward strand.
CAAAAAGCAAAAAGAAGTAAGCTATGACTCAGTCACCAGTTGAGGATTTACATGTCAAATTATCTAAAGAATCAAGGAACATGGAAGCTTTCTCAGTTGAAGAAGTTGAAGTTTGAGGAGATTAAAGAAGAATTTGATAAGCTGGTCAAGCAAGTTGATACTTTTGTCCTATATGGTCTTAAGTACAAAATGCTGAGTTGAAAGATTTAGTGAAGAGCTTTCAGGAAAAAAACTACTAAAAGGCAAAAGAGTGATGATAAAATATGCACATTCTACAAAAGAAAGGAAAAGAGCCTGTAAAGAATATGGGAAAAAGAAGGAAACAGTAGCAAGAAAGGGTTACAACCATTGCTAAGATGAAGACTGAAAAAGTGATGGTAGTGGAAGAGATGATTCTTCTTCAGTACGAATGTTCCCAATTAATCCTGTTCCTGTAGCTATTAAATCCCCTAGTATAGCATGCTATAAGATCATCAAGCAGGCATAGAATAGGTGTATATCAATAGAAGGAAAATTGGTACCGATTAGTTTATATGAGCCTGGGAGCCATGTTTAAGAAATATCAAGAGAAGATCTTACAGAATTGTACAGGATTGTGATGAAGAGATTTGGTACAAAGGGTCCAACAGATGATTATGAGAGGGTGTTTTGGGAAAACTTGAAGACAATGTTTGATGCACCTCTTAGTACTGATTTAGTTTGGAGCTTACCAGGTCAACAAAAGATACTAAGTTGGAGATACTATGAAACCTGCAGAGTGCATTGTTTAAACCTAGACTTAGCTGATATTTATATGTTAGCAGAAAGAAAATATCCTTTATCAGCTAATGAATGTCAAACTATGCTGAAAATGAAGCTTCTGGATGGAAAGATGAATGAGGATTGTTATAAACTTTTGAAAATGATGGAGAAGCAAGCTGGTGTTAGAAAATGATGGAGTCTGTAGTATATAGATAGAGAGTTGTTTATGTAAAATAGAGTTGAGAAGAGATAATACTTGGTGGATGTGCTATGCACTAACACAACAAATGGTTATCAGTCTACCATGTCTAACAGACATAAGGACTGGCTAGTCCAGGAGCAAACGACTCTTGGTAAAGACTTCTCAAATCCGTTTATAGCTGACAATTTGCCAAAAATTGTATGGTATTTCAACTCACCATGTTTCATGTACTAAGAGTTAAAATGGTTATCAATGTACCATGGTTTATCAACCAAACATGAAAATCCATTTATATGGTTGACAGTTTACCAAAAACTGGATGGTACTCAACTTACCAATTATTTAAGTTCCAAAAGTTGAACTGGTTACTAGTCCACCAGGTGATGTCATGATTCCACCAAAGGATTAGCTAGCCCAAGAGCAAACGGTTACTTGGTAAAGGCTTTATCAAATCCGTTGATAGCTGATGATTTGCTAAAAATCATATGGTAATTCAACTCACCATGTTTCATGTACTAAGAGTTGAAATGGTTATCAATGTACCATGGTTTATAAACCAAACGATGCTACTCCAGGGTTAATGGCTAACTGTAAAAAGATTATCTAATCCATTAAATTTTCAATGATTCACCTCTCACAGGAGTTAACACACCTGGAAGTGATGAGAATAGACTAAAACTTTATGATTTGATGTACATATAGTCAATGTTGCTGCTTATTCAAGAGTTGCTGAAGAGATATGACTTGTTGCTGTGAAGTGCTGATTATGATATCTAGAAGATTAGTTGCTGCAAAGATCAGGTAGTGATCAATTCAAAGGGTTGCAGTTCAAGAATAATTCCAAAGATAATGCTCACAAAATCCTCAAGAAGCTTATAATGAAGACACTCAAAGAAACTTGAAGATCACAAGTGAAGTTCAAGTTAGGGGAGGATTGTTGGGAAATATATTGTAAAAGACTTAATACTGGTAGTATAACAGTTAAGTCTGGTAGTATTAGTTAGTTCTGCCAAGTACTATGTTAAGTCTGGCAGTACTAAAGTTAGTAAGTTAAGTCTGGCAGTACTATAGTTAGTACTGGCCTTGTCTAGTTAAGTCTGTTTATGTAACAGAATAGTTATAATAGTTATCTTAGAGATATCTTAGGAGATATCTTAGGAAAGGATATGCATTATCCTTTCACACGTTTGTAAAGCCCATTAGGGTTTCCTTGGTGTATAAAAGGAACCCTACGGCATAGTGTTTTAGGTATCCAAACCTAATAGAAATCAATAGCAATATACGAAGTTAGTTTTACAATTGTTCTTCTTAGTACTTGTGTTAAGATTCCGCATTAGCACATAGTATTCATAGTCATTGTCTCTCTTATAGTTGATTTAGATTTATTCAAGTTAGCTATTGGCTTACAAAAGGCTAATCAGATCCAAGACTTTGGACCTACATGCATCATTGGTTGGTAAAGCTTGAGCTTCGGCCCATTTAGATACGTAATCAACAACAACAAGAATGTATTCAAACTTATGCGATTTTGGGATTGTTCCCATAAAGTCAATACCCCGTATATCGAAAATTTCACATACTTGAATGTTGTTTAAGGGCATCTCATCACGTTTTGATATATTTCTCATCTTTTGGCATGCTTCGCAAAGTTGAACTAGAGTATGAGCTTATTTATGATTGTTGGCCAGTAAAATCCTGAATCTATGACTTTTTAGCGGTTACATTTGGTCCATAATGTCCACCGGTTGGTCCGTGGTGACATTGATCTAAGATTGTTCGAGTTTCTGGTCCAGATACACATTGTCTGATCATCTCGTCAGAACATACTTTGAAGAGGTAGGGTTCTTCCCAGAAGTAATGTTTAAGGTCAGAGAAGAATTTGTTCTATTGTTGATACGTCATCCCTTTTGGTATATTATCAGCTACCAAGTAGTTTGCAAAATCTGTGAACCATGGTTCTTCTTTAGTGTTGATTTCCATAAGGGTTTCTCCAGGAAAGTTATCATCTACTTCACTCTCATCACTTGACTCGTCATTTTCAATTCGGGACAAGTGGTTAGCTGTGACATTTTCTGTACCTTTTCTATCCTTGATTTCTGTGTCAAATTCTTGTAAGAGTAGTATCCAACGAATAAGACAGGGTTTTGCATCTTGTTTCTTGAATAAATGGGCCGAAGCTCAATGATCAGTGTGAACGATAGTTTTTGATAGAATAAGATAGGATCTGAATTTATCAAATGCAAAAACTACAACCATAAGCTCTTTTTCGGTTACAGTGTATTTTTGTTGACCGGGATTTAGAGTTTTGCTTGCGAAGTAGATCGGGTGAAAGTTTTTACCATCTTTTTGACCTAAGACAGCTCCAACTGTGAAATCTCTTGCATCACACATAAGTTTAAACGGAAGGTTCCAGTTTAGGCTTACGATCACAGGAGCACATGTGAGTTTCTCTTTCAATAATTATAATCCTTTTGACATTCATCATTGAATTCAAATGGAGTATCTTTTTCAAGCAGCTTAGTTATAGGTTGGGCAATTTTCAAGAAATCTTTAACGAAATGTTGGTAAAAACCGACATGTCCAAGAAAGCTTCTAACACCTTTGATATTAGTAAGTGGTGGAAGTTTTGAGATAACGTTGATTTTTGCTTTATCAACTTCAAGTCCTGCGCCAGATAACTTGTGTCCAAGCACAATTTCTTCTTTGACCATGAAGTGACATTTTTCCCAAAGAGTCTCAAAAGACGGAAAAATCGTCCATGAATACTTCGACGGATTCTCCAATCATGTCATGAAAGATTGCCAACATGCATCTTTGGAATGTAGCTGGGGCATTGCATAGCCCGAAAGGCATTCTCCTATTATCATATGTTTCGAAAGGACATGTGAATGTTGTTTTTTCTTGATCCATAGGATCAATAGGATTTGAAAATATCCAGAAAAACCATCGAGGAAACATAAATATTTATTTCCTGCGAGTCTTTCTAACATTTGATCCATAAACGGCAAAGGGAAATGATCTTTTGCAGTTGCTTCATTAAGTGTACGATAATCGATGCATACTCGCCAACCCGTAATGGTTCTTGTTGGGACAAGTTCATCATTTTCGTTTGTGACAACTATAATACCACCTTTCTTTGGTATACACTGAATAGGACTAACTCAAGGACTATCGGCAATTGGATAAATAATATCGGTATCCAAGAGTTTCACGATTTCTTTCTTAACAACTTCTTGCATATTTAGATTTAGCCTTCTTTGTTTTTAGACAACTGGTTTCTTGTCATCCAGAAGTTGTATCTTGTGTTTACAGAATGATGGACATATATCAGGAATGTCTGTTGTTTTCCAAGCAAAGGCTTCTTTATGGTTTTTAAGGACGAATACAAGTTTGCTTTTGTTTTGAGCGGAGAGTTTAGATGATATGATTACAGGAAGGAAAGATGGTTCTTCCTAGAATACATATTCCAAATTATCAGGAAGGGGTTTAAGTTTAAGATCCGTAGGAGGTTCTTCGATAGATGTTTTGATTTTATAATCGGTGTTGATGGTGATTTTCTCGAATGGTGGTTCTTCGGTATCGGATTCAAATTCAGAATTTTCATCGGCAGTCATTTCCTTAAATTCATCGAATTCGGAAAAGATTTCTTCTTCGAGAAGGGTTCCTTCGATAGAGTGGAGGATTTTGCTTCCTTCGTCTAGAAGAGCATCGAAATCTTCTTCTAAGATTTCATTGATAACATCGATACTAAAACATGTATCATCGTTTGTGTATGAGTGTTTCATCGCAGAGTCGATATTAAAGATCATTCGTTCAGTCCCAACTCCAAGATTGAGTTGTTTCTATTTAACTCGAATAACTGCATCACCAGTGTAAAGAAAAGGTCGTCCCAAGATGAGGGGAACTTTGTTGTCTTCTTTCATTTCGAGAATAACGAAATCAGCATGAAAGGTGAATTTACCAACTTCGACGAGCATATTTTCAGCTATTCCAACAGGGTATTGGAATGATCTGTCGACTAATCTTACGCTTATTTTGGTAGGTTTAAGAGTTTCGAGATATAATTTCGCATATAAGGAATATGGCATAAGGTTAATGCTAGCACCAAGATCGGCCAAAGCATAGCAGGAGAAAGTTTTGTTAAAATTACATGGAATAAGGAAACTTCCTGAGTCTCCGAGTTTTGGTGGAACTTTATTTTGGATCACTGCTGAACTTTCATCGCTAAGAAAAGTGGCAAAAATTTGTTTAATTTTATGTTTGTTGGTTATGAGTTCTTTGAGGAATTTGCCATAGTTAGGCATTCCGGCTAATAAGTCGACAAGAGGTACGTTGATTCGAACGGCTTGGATCATATCGAGAAGTTTTCCATATTGGGCCTCCATTTTTTCTTTTCTAAGGCGTTGAAGATATGGATTTTTGGTTTGTATGGTTTTGTCAACAGTGTTTCTTTGATTGGTTTTGTGGCTTGAGTTTTTGGTTGTGGTGTAGGTTCATCGTCTTCATCATCGCTATCGAAGTTGATAGGTTTTTCGGAATTATTCTGTTGATCGTCCGGGTTATCTGGTGGATTATAAGATTTACCACTTCTTGTGAATACGGCATTCACATGCTCATTACGAGCTTACGGTGGTTGGTAAGCTTTAGAATTGCTACCTCAGGGGTTTGGTTGAGTGTTGCTTGGAAGAGATCCAGAAGGTCGACCAGATTGCTTGTCGGCAAGTCTGTCGAACTTAGTTTCGAGGTTTTGGATTGAAGATTTATTATTTTTTGCTACTATTTCGAGTTAAGTTTTGAGGTTCATGAATGTGTCTTCGAAAAAGGCGTTAGTTGATTGCTGAGATTTCATGTAATCGTTGAATTGTTTTTGAAGATCGTAAGGTTTATCATTGGTATTGGATCGATAGCTGTCACGGTTGTAATCATTTCGTCTGCTTGAACGCCAATTATCGCGATTCGAGTGTCGGTCGCGGTAATCATTGTAAAAACGAGTCTTACGAAAAGTTTGAATGAATTTAGCTTTTTTTCCACGGGACATAGGCATGTCATCATCGTTAAGATCGGGTGTTGGTTATTTAGCTCGAGATTGGAGTTCTTTGTACTGAGCATCCATTTTTATGGTCATGGCATCCATTCGGGCCATAATTTTATCAGTATCAGAATACTGCTACCTTTATCGGCGAAAGCAACGGTTTTCTTAAGAGATGATTTGGATTTTTGAGTTTTAGCCCAATCGAGCTTGAGTAAGACTTTATCTTCGAGAAGCTGATAAGCTTGATTTGGTGTTTTATAGAGAAAGATACCACCAGCTGCGGCATTTAGAGCTTCCTGGGTTATTTCGCTGAGACCATGATAAAAGATTTTGATAATATTGCCTTTGGACAGATTATGACCATGGTAGTTTTGGAGCATTTCCTTCATACGAAGCCAAGCATCGGTTAGAGATTCATTTTCATGTTGAGAAAAGACACGGATTTCTTCGAGGAGTCGGTCGAAAAGAGCTAAAGGAAAGAATCGGCTAATGAAAGCAGTTTGAAGTTCATCCTACGTTTTGATAGTTCCTTCGTTGAATTCGTCTAGCCATGTTTTTGCTTCTCCAGTTAGTGATAGGGGAAACATCATTAGGCGAACAGCTTCATTCTCAGTATCTCTATACTTAAACATATCACAGATTCTGAGGAATTCATGAATGTGTTTATGAGGATCGGTTTTGGTTCTGCAATCAAATTGGTTTCCTTTGATGAGAGTCAAATGGTTACCTTTTATGGCAAATTCGTTTGCGGTTTTAGGAATAGTGATTGCGGAACCGGGAGTCAGAGCGACAACATGGTCGGCATCCCTCATGGGTTCATCATCCATTGGATCATAATTTCAAAGAATATCAAGAAAGTGAAGAAATTAATTGATGTTGAGAATTGGTGGATAGACATTTCTCGGGTGTTGAGGTGGGATTGCTTCTTTGATAGTATGAAAACTCTTTGTTTCGTTAATGAAGTCTTTGATTCAGAGTGCGTTCAGGCTCGGGTAAACGTTCAACAAGTTCAGAATTGGAAGCACGTGTATGCATCCAAAGGAGAAATTTGTTTGGGTCAGTTTGCTAGAAAACTATACGGTGATTTTTTGAAAAAGAGAAGGAGTTAAAGTGATTTTCCAGAGTTGACTATAGAATAGCTTAAAAATCCCCAGGCATGGCAGCGGCGCCAAAAACTTTGATGTGTTTTAAAAGCTTTAAATTTATAATGACAGCTTTAAATTTATAATGACTGAAAATACTAATTTTATTATAGGGAAACACACGGGTAAAAGTATAACCAACGTATGTAGTATAATCTTTTTAGGTAAGACCAGGTCGTCCCCAGGGATTTGAGACTTTAACAATTTTGTAAATAACTTTTTACCAGTGATAATAAAGATGACTACTCGGATAGTTTAAAATAATTTATAAGTGTTGAAAATGATTAAGACCTCGAAGATGGAACATTTAACTTATAAAAAAGGTTTCTCAACAGAAAACGTTTTCACAAATTAACTTAATTAACTCAAGACTTATATTTAGTAGACTAGACCAAATGTGTCACTCAAATAGTTTAGTTACTTATTATATCAAAGCTTATTTTGTTTATCAGTTTACGAAAGTGGATTTCTCAACACAGAAGTTAAAGATCATAGACAAATCTTTAAAACCACATAGATCATAACGGGTCTTTCGACCTATACCGATATGATTATATAATCTAAGTTGATAAGCAAAAACCGATAAGATAGGATATAACAGGATTGCAACATAAGCTAGAGATTAAAAAGATCACGATCATACCAAACACTTATTCATTATCATAACATCACCGAGTAGTCATGAGAGATTTAGCCTCTCATGGCCAAGTGGTTCATAACATAGCTTGATTCAACAATAAACTTCATTATTTCACTAAACTAGTATGATGATCTTTTTTGTTCTTGGTTGTTTGATCTTGATTTCTCCAAGAGGGTATGGTGTTTTATGCTTAGTGGATGTTTGGAAAGGGCTTGTAAGGGAAGAGGTGTATGTGAGATTGTTATAAGAAGAAATGAAGAAGAGATGAATTATTTTGCTTGAAATTCGTCCCCTATTTATAGGCTGTGTGAGGGGTGAAAGTGCGGCGCACAAAGATATTTGTGAGGCGTACTTGATGATTAAATGCTAAAGAATTAAATGTTTAGTGAAGAAGTGTGGCACACAAAGGAATTTATGCGCCGTACTTAGGGTATTAATGCAATAGCATTTAAGCCTTCATTTATTCTTCGTAGTCAGATGGGAAGTGCGGCACACAAAATAGTAAGTGCAGTGTACTTGTAGAGTTAATGCTGAATTTTGACTAAGTCTTTATTTCATGACTCGAGGATAAGTGCGGCGCACAATTGGTAAGCACATTTGCACTTTAGAGCTTGAACTTTATCTTTTCTTTGTATATTGTTTTCTTTAGCATATAAATACTCGATCTTTGTTGTGTTTTGAGCTCATAATATCTTCAAGTGAACCTGCAAGCAATTCATGCTATTAAGTATCGAAAGTTCATGAGAAATGATTAAATATATACAAATAACGCCACCAAAAACTTGTATAATTTGGGAGTTATCACACGCCCAATTCCATAACCACGACACTTATGATTATTGACTCCTTAACTCGAATAAGCTAAAGAATATGATCAAGTAATTTTTACCAACAGTAATACACCAAAAAGGCCGACAAAACCACACATACACATTTAAATCCATGAATGAGACACATGTGATTGCTTACTCTCTCATTCGAGCAACCAAAGGTTAAGATGAAAAATGATATAGGGTAGGGATTAGACATGTGAAACATATATAATTGGTGTAAAATAAAATAACAAAACAGATAGATTAAATCCAGACAAATAAAGAACAATATTGCTAGCTACTTTCCCAACCATACCCTTGAAAAAGACACACGTCACTGACTAACTCACGCTTTAACACGGAATCTCACGCTTTGTTTAGTGGACATGAATTAGACTCAAAGATGTCTCAATCATGATCCCTGCGATCTATAAAAACAACCTAGTTGGCGTTCCCATAACGGCCAACTCCCAATCATTCATAATTTAGTACAACAATAGTGGCGATATCAACCACTTGATACAAAAAATACATTGTTGGTTTATTTTGCGACCAACTAAAAATAATATACAACAAAACTTTAAATCGTTGGTTTATAGCACATACAAACGAATAATCGATCACATAAATAATAAAATCGGTTAAGTTTAGACAAACCGATTATCTCACAAACCTTTTTTTCTCTCTTACATTTTTTTTGTAAGTTTTTTGTATTTTTTTGTTTTTTTTTAACATAAACTAAAAACGAAATAAAGGTGTAAAATTTTACCATTTCACCATCATAATAAATCTGGACAATATTTCCGATCATAATAGTGAAAGTAGTAAACACAAAAAAAATAAAAGACAACTACTACTTTCTCATTCCCCTTGCATTGTGCAATTTCCTGACCTAACTAAAGATAAGAAATACACACACAAACATAAGAAGTACATACTTTTATTAATGAATTAATCTATAGGGTAGGCTAAGGTGTAAAGGTGTAACGAAACAAATTTTTGGTGGTGTAACAAACGAAAGGAATGGCTCAAAAGGTTTTTCTAGGGGTATCTTACTCTAAAAATAAGAGTAAACAAAAAGGTTTATACAGGGGTTAGCTAACTAGTGTAGTTATACGGGGGTTAACTAACTAGTGTAGTTAGTTTTGATACAAGTTAATATAACATCATATAAAATACTATACTAGAAAGTTTTAGAGAGAGAGTAGAGAAAGAGGTGGGCGACGTAAGAGAGGAGAGGGAGAGGAGGAGAGAAAGAAAGAAATATTAGATTAGAGAGAGAAACATCAACCACCCTAAATGCTTTCCAAAGCCTTCCTTTTATAGGTAAGAAGGAAGGACTTGGAGGCAATTAGGGTAAATTACTTATTACATGCTAGTCCTTCCCTATTTGCACTATTTAATCCCTAGTCTATTAATACTTGATAAATGGCTATGTAATCAACACTTTTCTGTGTTTCTAACAATCTCCCCTAAGGGGCGATTACATAGGCCTTACAAAAGTACGGGGATTAACAGTCTTAGGTCTTCCTCCAACGTACTCCTCTAGCCTCTTGAGCGGCTCTCTGCGCTTGAGTACCTTGACAATCTTGTCAACCATCTCGTTTGATTTCTCGACATCCTTGTTAGTCCAGTCTCTTCCCTTCAACTGTCTGTTACCGGTTCCCAGCTTGTTCCTTTTCACCATGTCAACTAGGTTTTCACAAATCTTGATAAGGGTACCATCACATAACTTCTTTACTTCACTTAGCTTCATGAAGGATTTGATATTGTGTTGGTTGAGATACACAACTCCTTTATGTGTTGGTTGAGATACACAACTCCTTTATGTGTTCTAAACATTGTGAATTGTATCCTGTGGTCGATTCCTTCATAGAACATCATAGGTTTGGTAAGGTTAAGAGTTTTTTGATAAATTTCCACTCCTAGTTGAATATCTTCAACCTTATTCTGAATCATGACTCTTCTGATAAATAGGAGAAGTGCATTGTTGAAGTCTTTTACAAATTCCAATAGGAGATGGTAAAGTTTATCTTGGACTTGGAGCAAATACATGTCCTCTACATCATTTAAACTGGGTCTAAGAAGATCTGCGTAGCTGAACTTATACTCTTTATCATCGAATCTTTTGACTACAATTGATGATAGGAAACCATAACCCCATTTCTTCTTTGCCACTGCATGAATAACTGATTTGATCCTTAAGTCCGAGTAGACGTTTCCTTCAGTTCGGGTACTAATTTTTGCTTTGAAGAAGTTGATTCTGCTATCTTGCCAATGGTGAACATCATTAAGGGCATCAAAGATGTAGCGATGAGTTTCTTTGCTCCATCTATCAGAGATCACATCTTCTATGCCTTGTTTATAGTATCTGGCAGCATAGTGCTTGGTGATAGAAGTAGTGTACTTCTCTTTCGTGCTCAGACATACAAGGTAGTAGAAATCATTGTTGTAGAAAGAAGGGTGTGGTTTTATATTTTTGAACATGTGTCATTCAAATGATTTGGGTTTTGACACTTCATCTTCATCACTGTTCTACTTGCTGCTTTAAGTTGATCAACATGGTATTCGAGTTCTACATCATTCTGGTACTGCAGCTTTAGCCTTTCTAGTCCTGCACCTTCAAGATCTGCTATTATGAGCTCGTCCTTCTGGATGATTGCTTTAAGCTTCTTTGCTATCACAACAATAGATGGTCCAAGAATGTGATTCTCATTTTGATCAATATCTGATTTCAAGAGTAAATCAAACCATGTCATCTTTCTTATAGCATTTGCTGACCCCGACTTCTTGATAAACCATCCTGGATTAGAATGTTATTGTTGCTGGATAAGAACGTATGTTTGGTCTTGGGGTTGATTAGCATAAGTGTTTTTTAGAGCATAAACCATGGGAGATTGATTTCGCCTTGATGATCTAGAAGAATGTTCGCCGACATCCTTTTGACATTTCTTCCTGTTCTCCCCCACACGATTATTTAGAGGATCCTAGTTATCATGAGACCTCTTGTGAAAGGATGGTTTCGCATCTTGAGCATTAAGTACATCTTGATCGAGAGTGATGGATTCATAAAGGGTATCGTAAAGTTGCTGATAAGTAGTATGAATCTCATTTAACTTATCCGTCAACAGCTTTAACTTTAGATCCATTTCTAAGAGATCGTTAGTGGAGGTGGATGATTGAGTGAATAGATTGATTTGATTGTTTTTCATAACTTCAAGTACAGAGGTGTTAAGACTATGCCTAACATAGTTTGCAACAACTTTAGGGATATGAGTAGGTAGAAGCTTTTTGATTTCTGTCAGAACTTTTACTTCGACAGCTTTTTCAAATGCTTCAAAAACATTAAAATTTGTGAGAGCTTCCAGCTTCTGATCATATTCTCTAAATTTCTCTACGACTGCCTTCTTGAAGTTGATCTTCCTCATATTCGTTTTTGCCTTTTGCATCAGCTTCTTTGCTTTGGCTTGGAGTGAGCTTAGTTGGGGATATGTGGTAGGGTAAGACATTTTAGTTGCTGGTGGAGATGATAAATGATGAGTATTCTCGTCTGGGAACATTTCCTGCAGTAAAGTTTTTATTGCTAGAACATCTACATGTGTACCAAGTGTTACTAAGGATGTACCTGATATATAGCTTGTTAGCTTAGGATTTCCCTCCAGGTTATACACCACTAGACTTTTTTGAGCATCAGTATACACTTGATGATTCATAAAATCCATCAATTCATTTGTAGGTGTTTCATCTAGCAAGATATAAATGAAGTCTAGAGAGGAACTTGTAATCGTCAGACTGAGGTAGGTAGAATTAGGTGTTGTAGTAGACTTGTTATGCATGAACACTCCATACCCTGTATCATCATCATCTTCGTCTGCATTATCATCAGATAAGTCCATATCAGATTCGTCAGCATCATCAGTTTCATTTGCAATTTCCTCTGGTTTGTCTGAACTTGAAGAGTAGAGTGTTGCATCACTATTAGTATATGATAAATCATAGTATTTATTATGAGCAGCACTCGATTCTTCTCCTATAACTGCTTGCTTTTTTTTGCTTCAAACTCTCAGGTCTGCTAGCTTTTGATCCCTTCCGTAAGTCTAATAATGACTGAACTACTTGATCATCAACTACGAGACCTTTGAGTTTTTGTCCCTACTCAGCATATGTATCTGCAACTACAACTGTTTCTTCAACAATTGTGAGAGATCTTGTTTTTCTTGGCGTAACATCTTTCTTGATTTTGTTGGGGATATTTGCTACTTGATCACCATAACACATAAATCCTTTTCCTATTCTACTTTTGACTGAGATACGTGTTGCTCTTCTGGTTCATCAACAATTTTAGCATTCCCACTTACCATTTTCTTAGCCATATAGAATTTGTATCCAGCTAACTTCTTGATTGCATCATTGATCATTTTATTAGGAATCTCCATTCCAAACTTGGATTCACCTTTAACAGTGTTTGAAAATTTGGTTATGGGTTGATCATATTGTAAACTGTGCAACTTGGAACTTGATCTGCGTGGAATACTCTTGTTGTTTGATAGGAAGTGGTTAATGATAAGCTTGGTGAAGCGGGTGTACAACAGTTTAGAAAACTTTGATGGTCTGGATGATCTTTCAATTGTTTGCCATTTAAATTCGTCCCAAATTAATGATGCGAATTCCAAATTGGCAGAGTGAACGATACCACAAAGTATATGAAGTATTGGAAGTCCAACTGTGTCTCAGCTTGAGTCTTTTCCCGTAAGACTTCTGTTGAGAACACTTAGAATAGCTCTCCATGGTTGATGAAGTCTTGTAGCGAAGATATTTGAAACAATAATCATCTTTGTTTCATGATCTTCATCATAACCAAGTGTGTTAATGAATTCAAGAATTTGGTTTTCTGAGGGAGGTTTGGTATAAGTGTTGTTGGTATCAGGATGAGGCATCCGTAATACAGTTCTGAGTAGTCTAGGTGTAAGAGTGAAAGTATGAGTGTCTAGTTGAAAGTAAATGTATGGTTGTTTTTGTTGTGACTAATGGTTGTCCAAACCTGGTGTAGGTAGATGATCGGTACGGTTGTAGTAAGGGAAACCGGCTTGTATAGCTTGTGGTGTCTTAGAATTACAACGATAAATCTTAGCATTGTATCAGTGATATGTGAATCTAAAGTGACACACTGGTTGTTCTTCTTGATGACAAGTCTGTTGGCACGTGGAACCATCTATTCTTCAGAGACAATTTCAGCTTGAGACAATTTCAGCTTAAGAATTTGTTCTTGACATGTTGAATTCTGAGAATAAGATTCAAACTTTGATTAGTTTCACATGAATACAAACTTAAGAACATTTATTTCATTTTTTGTTTTTATTCACTTTATCTATTTTGTATGGACGGGCATTTCTTTTTGTCCATACTTATGTCATTTTCTTTCTCATGTGCCTTTATTTTTAATTTTGCTGACACAAGGCGTATGCTCTTTTCTTTTCACATACGATTTTTTTTATCTCTCGTTCTGTTTTGAGTTATCCTCACTTAAAATTAAATTATGGGATACTATTTCTACGAGATAAAAGATGGTAGAATGAACGAGAATTTTCAGTTTTCTCATGCTTTAAAAGTGTTCATCTTGACCAATCTTTAGAGAAATAGCATCATTTGTATGGAAGGAAAACTTTTTCAAAAATGATTGTTTCGCATGAAAATAAGTTTTCCTTTTAGTAAAGTAACATTGAGCCCCGAAGATACAATGATTTGCTAAAGGGATACATTATCAGCTTTTAGGTGATAACTAGCCCTAATAGCCATCTTGATTTATCAGTAGCTCTTGGTCAAATTATTTCAAAGTAGACTCAAAAGAACTTTTTGTCTTTGAAATTTATTTTGCAAAGGCATTGTGTTATTTTGAAAATTAATCGATAACTATGTGTAAAAATCTGTAGCAATAAAGTTTATAAAATTTCCACACATCAATACTATTATTTTTAGAAAATCATCTCAAATAAGATTAAGTGCCTCGGGAAAACCATACGTAGTACAAGTACTAGTATGATGATCCTTTTCACTAGTGGGCTAAATCCGAAGATCGAGCACGAGTATTATAAATAATACCCTAGTGCACTATGGTGAAATTTATGAGAGAAATATCCAATATAACACATTTAATGAGAAATACAGTTTATTTCAAAATATTCTTATATTTAAAACGGATGGTCACTAAGCTTTTAACGACGATTTTCGAATACTCTCAAACAAATGCAACCCAAACTATACTAACAATGTAAGAGAATACCCTAGACCGGATGCAACATAGATCACTGACACGTCTTTCGATATAGAAATATTTGTTAAACTATTTTTGACATTATCACATATAACAAATAGAACATGTATTCATTCACATAGAAACATAACCGATTTCATATCAAAAGAACTTAATAAGCACATGATTAAGAAAGTCAAACTTGGTCAACGGTCAAAGTCAATGGTCAACGGTCAACGACACAGTCAAAGTCAACGGTCAAAATCTATAGACATGATCAAACTAAGTCAACGATCTAATCATCCGAGTTCAAGGTTTTGAGATTAAGTTTACGAGTTATTTTAAAAATCGTATAAAATTTACACAATTAATTATATCCGTTTTAATACTCATTTAAATAATTCTGTTCTTTTTCATGATTTTGAAAACGTTAATACTTTTTGAAAAAGTTATTAAGTTTTAAACACTTTTAAAATTTGTGAATTTTTGAATTATTTAAAACCCTTTTTCATATTTGAAATTTTAAATCTTTTAGTGTTTTTATTAATAAAATGTTTGTGAAAAATATATCAGTTTGGTCAACACGAGATGCGGGTCAAACATAAGTCAAACTCGGGTCTCGGTCCAATAGGCCTTTAAACCGGGTCAAATAATATGAAACGGCGGTCTTGAACATTGGGCCAAACGGTATTGGGCTTGAAACGGGCTAAAGTCTTATTGGGCTTTAAATGGGCCAAAACAATTTTGGGTTTCAACTAATGGGCTTTGGTGGACTTGGACTCGGACCAATGGATAACCGATCATGTAGGATCGATCGAACCATGGTGACCGATTGAGCCAAGGATCGGTTGGACAGTGGCCGACCTTGCCAAGGGTCGGTTGGGCCTTGATCGACCGACCATAATGGTTCGGTTGGACAACCGACCGAGGCATGGGTCGGTTGGCAAGGTTTAACGGATCCATGAGCTTCGGCTCATTTGGCTTGGTTTAGGACTTCAAGTCTTCGTGTGTTAAGGTTTTCAAGTCTTGAGCTTCAAATTTCACCAAAGTCTTCACAAGCATTTTGACAAACACTTTGTCTTTATTTTCAAAAATCTCTAGTCTTTGTGATTAAGGTTTAAAGGTTTAACTTTTTTTGTTACCAACTAGCAAGATTAATGATATTAAGCTAACAAATCATCACTTTACATTCAAACAATTAAAAAACACACCCTTAAGGTTGTTTGGTTGGGAACACGCCACAAACACCACCATTTTGATCAACTTAAACAATGATTCACATAAATTCGAGTTAACACTAGTCTGGTATCATCATTATCTACAAAAACCCTCAAGAAAATTTAACATCTAAACACTTTCAACTTTTTATGAACCCTAAATAAAAATCTTTAATTTTTCAAGATTAGTGAAGAGATGAAAGAATTCTTTTTGCAAGATGATTAGAAGATGATTATTAACGACTTTCGTGTTTTACCTTTTGATCAAAAATAGTTTCTTGTTGGTCTTTGTGTGTTAGCCGATCCTAGAGGAGAACAAAGGGGAGGAGAATTTTTTTGGTAAAATGTGAAGCGTGTGTACGTTGGGTCGGTTGGAGGGTTTAAAAAGAGAGGGGATTCTGTTTTTGGCAAAACTAGTCCCTAGAGGTTTTAAACAATATTAAACTAAGCCTAAAGTTTATGCAATACCCTAACACCTTAATTTAAAACTAATTTACATTTTAGGTCCTAAAGATAGTTAATTATTAAAAGTCATACTAAATATCCTTAAGTTTTATACCTATTTTGCAAACATAGTCCCGGAGTTAATCTCGTTAACTCCCCCTCAAATGATGACCAATTAAGTGAAATAATCACTTTTCCCAAAGACATTTTCACAATACTTTTTGAAGAAAATAATTTTCTAAAAATAATTTCTCCCCCTAAAACAAATACCCATTTTCTATTTAAAGAACTGTAGGATTTGTTTGAGTGTTCAAAATCTCTTGATCATGAAAGTAATTTATCCCCTTCAAATAAATACTTGTTTTCTATTTAAAGAGTTATAGAATTTGTTTGAGTGTTCAAAATTTCTTGATCGATTTTCCCAATTTAATTCTGATGAATTATTTTTGAACATTTTTTGAAAATTTTCATATAAAAGCTTGTTCTCCCACTCGAACAAAGACCGTAGTCTATTGAAAGATTTCTTGGATTTGTTCGAGCATTCAAATTTTTCTTGAAAATCTTTTTCCATTTAAATGACAAAACTGATTCTGATGTCATTTTTAGCATTTTTGAAAAATTTGTTTAACTCGAGCATGTTTGATAAACACATTTTGAGAAAAATTGCTCGAGTTAAAGAAAATTAATCTTTTTAAGACAAAGTGCACTTTTGTCGTACATTTTCCGTTTTAAAATGCGCAAGTTGTGTAGCAAAGTATACACAAGTCATATTCTTGAGTTTCAAAACTTGGAATGTTTTGAATCTTTAAACTCAAGAGCGAAAAGACTTCTCTTTTCGTTGTTAAGGATAACTGCACTGAAGCGTGTAATTTCTTTTTCTTTAGGGATCGGGTTGTTATCTGATATTTAATAACAAACCATAAGAAACTTTGCGAAGACATATTTTAAATGTTTTAAACTTTCAGTCGAACTTTATCTATAATCTCGTGTCATTATTGAATGACATTTCTAAGGTCGTAGATATAATCGATTCTAAAAGACATGTCGAGAATATTTTTTATGGTTTTTGAAATTTGTTCTTATTTTATATTTGTTTTTGAAATTTTATATTTTCGTATTTGGTTTTTGAAATTTTTTTGAGAAATGAAAATCTTTTTGTTCTTTTTGAGTTTATAAAGTAATCTACTTATAGTACATGTGATACATGAAGTAGTAATCAAAATTACTCTACGTCTGACTCTGAAGACGTTTCAGCTCTTTCGGTGTGATGCTTTGCATACCGAGGCGGTTGATCAGAAATTCAAAGCGTTTTCTCGCGAGTGCTTTAGTGAATATATCCGCTAGCTGATAATTAGTCTTCACAAAGTATAGCTCAACAACCTTAATTTCAACTTGCTCTTTAATAAAGTGGTATCGAACAACAATGTGTTTCGTCATGGAGTATTTCACTATGTTGCAAGATAAGCTAATGGCGCTTTGGGAGTCGCAGTATAAAGGAATCTTTTTGTAATCAAATCCATAGTCAGTTAACTAAGACCGCATCAATAGAATCTGTGCACAGCAACTAGATAGAGAGATATATTCAGCTTCAGTTGTGGATATTGCAGTACACTTTTGCTTCTTAGACGACTAGCTTACTAGCTTTTCACCTAAAAATTATGCACTACCCGATGTACTTTTCCTTGAATCTTGGCAACCAGCATGGTCAACATCTGCAAAAGCTTATAGATTAAAACCGATGTCCTTCGGATACTACAGACCCATATTAATGGTTCATTTTAGGTACCGAAAGACCCGTTTAACCGTAGTTAAGTGCTTTTCGGTAGGCTTTGCATGGTACCGGGCACACATGCAGACGACAAACACTAGGTTAGGGCGACTTGCTGTGAGGTACATAAAGGATCCGAACATTCTTCCATAACGAGTTGGGTCAACTAGAGTCCCGTTTGGAACCTCATCAAGCTTTGATTATCCCACCATGGGGATGTCAACAACATCACATTGTTCTAAACCATACTTTTGAGCATTTCAAGAGCATATTTAAATTGATTAATAAAGATGCCTCTAGGACTTTAAGAAATTTAAAGTCCTAGAAAAAATGACATTTGTCCCATCATTGACATCTTAGAACGTTTGCTCATTTGGTTTGCAAATTTATCATAAAAGATTGGATTAGTGGAAGCAAAAATTATGTTGCCAACATAGATTTGTACCAGTATGAGATCATTTCCTTCCTTCCGAGTAAATAATGTCAGATCGACTACACCTTTGATAAATTTCTGGCTGAGAGGGAATTTGGAGAGCAGGTCGTACCATGCGTGAGGAGCTTGTTTCAAACCATAAAGTGATTTATTCAATCTGAATACATGATTCAGATGATGTTGATTGACAAACCCTTTTGGTTGACTCACGTACACCTCTTCCTTTAAAATCCTGTTCAAAAATGCCGTCTTCACATCCATATGAAATACAACCATATTCTTGTGTGCAGCGTATTCTAAGAATATTCTGATGGCTTCAATGCGAGCAACAGGTGCAAACGATTCTTCAAAGTCAATCCCCTCTTCTTGATGATAACCTTTGTAACTAACTGAGCCTTATTTTTCAGAACACCGCTATATTCATTAAGTTTCGCTTTAAAGATCCACTTTAAGCTGATGATCATAGCTATGTCTGGTCTTAGTACTAATTCCCATGCCTTTAGCCGCTTAAACTCATGAATCTCCTCTTGCGTAGCTTCAATCCAGCTAGATTCGATCATGGCTTCTTTGAAATTCTTTGGCTCTCTTTAGCTAAGAAAGCGTGGAAATAACACCATAAAGCATCGATAGAAAGTTGATGTCTTGTAGAAACAGGTTTTGATGGATCGCCGATGATTGTTGTAAATGGATTATCTTTTGTCTATCTTTTTGTGTAAATTGGAGGTTGTGGGAAAGTGTGCATGTTTGAAGTGTCTACAATCCTTGAAGATAACTCAGCTGAGCTGGTGTCTGGAGGAGCAAATGGATTTTTAAATGTATCATTATCAAACTCTGCAACTTCTTCATTTCGTTCAACATTTGTAGAATTGATTGAGCAACTTTATCAATGGAAGTAGAAGAAGAGGCTTCGGCTGTATCTGATGGAAGTCGAGTTACAGCGGAAATAAATGTAGATACAACACTTGGAAATTTAAAGTATTCATCAAACATTGGTTGAAACAGCAAATCCCAGTCATTCTTTGTAGGAGTTTTAGCTGATGTTGACGCAGCCTGGTTTAGCACAAGTCCTGAACTAATGTGTCCAAAAGTCAAACCTTGAAGTTCAGGTCCTGAACCGGGTTGTTCAGAAGCCATCTGAGTAAGTTTATCAAATTGTATGTTCATTGTTTCTATTAGTTGTCTGGTCCTTTTGTTGTAGATTATGTACGCCTTCTTGGATGGTGAATAACTGTTGAAGATTTCAATGTCTGCTTTAGACTGAAGTTTCTTAAGATCCTCAAAATCATTTGTTGGAAAACATCGATCACAAAAAATGTGAAGATACCTGAGTTTTGGTTTGCCATCTCCGAGCAGTTCATATGGAGTCTTATTGTAACGAACATGGATAAGGGAGCGGTTTTGAGTATAACATGCAGTAGCAACAGCTTCAGCCCATAGGAATATCGGAGATTTGGAGAAAATAAGCATGGTCCTTGCATCCTCTACCAACATGCGGTTACGTCTTTCAACTACACCGTTTTGTTATGGAATACGTGCAATGGATGTATTATGAGTAATTCCAACCTCTTCTGTATAATTCCGTAGTGTCTGATTAATAAATTTTGTGTCGTTGTCGATACAAAGATATCTTACTGTAGCATTAAGACTGACTTGAGCTTGCTTCAAAAATTTAACGATAACTTCTGGAGCTTCATCTTTTGTTCTCAAAAACTTCACCTAAGTAAAACGAGAATAATCATCAACGATGACAAGAATATATATTTTCTTATTTATACTACACAAATCCATATGCAACATTTGAAGTTTCTCATTTGTACTAGGTTCAGGCTTATGTGGATGGGATTCCTTCTTACTTTTTCTCATTTAACATGCCGAACATAAATTATCTTTAGTATTCTTCAATTTGGGCAACCCTTTGACAAGACCTTGTTTAGCAAGCTGATTGATGGTACCGAAGTTTAGATGAGAAAGTCGACGGTGCCATAACCAAGATTTTGTCTTTGATGCTTTGGAGAGTAAACAAATTGGAGAAGACCTCATCATATCCGCCATTGAGATTGTATAAAGATTATAACCACGAGATCCCGATAGTAGATCAACACCTTCCAAGTTCCGTACAAAACATGTGTGTTTTATGAAAGCTACTTCGAGATCCGAATCACAAAATTGCCCAATAGAAAATATATCATGACCAAGTCCTTCAACGTAGTAAACACGTGAAATAAGAATATTCCTCATTTGTAGATCTCCATATCCCATAATTGCTGCAAAATGATCGTTGCCGAATCGGACCATTTCGATAAACTTGGAAACAAAATTGATGAGCTTATCACGGTGTCCAGTCATGTGTTTGGAACATCCAAAGTCTAAATACCAAAGGACAATTTCTACAATCTGCAAAAAAAAACACATCTACAAAAGGGTGGATCCTCAACTTTTGATTGGGTTCCAGGTTGTTAGTGAACCTAAGTGACTCCTAGATAGTTGAACTTCCAAGGTGGAAGTTCCTCATACCAAATAATTCTCTCAATTCCAAAGTCATGTAAATTAAATGGATGAGATTCCGTATCTAACATGCATTTAGAGAGTGATTCCCGGGCATTGGCATATCTAAGACAGAGTTTAAGACATGGTTCATCAACTGAAATTACTGTGGTTGTTAAGATATGCCCAGTAGGTACAACTATGGCAGACGTGTCTTTAGAAGGGGGGCACGGTTTTCCTACCAAGTTAATTGTCCTACCAGTGGGAATCCATTTAAGTCCTATAGTTTTAAAGATCTGTCCTGTTGGTTTCCTTTCACTCTTAACTTTTTATTTTGCAGATTTAGCCACTTTATGTTTTTGCATTTTCTTAAGATACTGAACAACACAAGCATCATGATTTGCATAAAATAAACATTCATTACAAGATAAGCAAATAATATCATAATTCTTTGACAAAGCAACATTCTTAATATTCGCATTACAATCTGAAATATGATTTTTCTTATTAGTACTAGACTTAAACTTCCTATGGTGGGTTTCTACTTTATTCTTCTTGCTTCTACTTGATGGTTGCGGGATCCTATCATTCTTTATATTGCTTCTAGGCTTTGATGTGCTAGCATTAGTAGAGCTTACTCTTCTTGTAGAAGGCAACATAGTGTTGTCAGTCTTTTGAGTGTTTTGCTTTACTGCATGCTTTTGTGTGATTGTCGTAATTGTCTGTGTAGTCTTAGACGCATCTAAGTAAGGCTTATTTTTTCTTCTATGGCATGTAACGGGAGCCCACTTTTCATTCCCGCTTTGAGTGAAAAGGCAAGAGGCACTAACATACACTAATAGTTCTTGAATTCGTTCAGCAAACTTAGAGGCATGACCTATATGTTCATTTAAAGGTTTTAATGCTCTAGCTTCTTCTAATAATTCCTGTAGTGTTGCTACATACTCTTTAGTTACTTTTAGATAATCTCGATGCGCAACCCTATTATTCTTAAAGTACGCGTTGATTGGTTCAGACTCAATCTTAAGCAAACCTGGGGCAATAACTTTTGTGCATTTTTCAATTATCTTGTTGGTAGTCAAGTGTGAATTGACTGATTTTGATAAATCATTTTTTCTCAACAAATTTAGGAATAACCTTTGATTTAGGAAGCAGAGCTACTCAATAAAGTTTAGTTCCTGAAGTTGGAGGTTTTTAAAGCTTAGTATTCACACTTGTACCTTTTTATTCATTTGAGGTTCAGAAAACTTTGCTTTTAACTATGCTCTTAACTTGTTGTTTTCAGAAATCTGATCATTTAGTTTTTGTTGCAAAGAGTCAGTTTGAAGTTTGGTTTTTGCCCGTGTCTGTTGATTGAATCATATAGCTTTTTATATTCTAAATTAATGTGTTCTCGTTCCTTAACTAAGGAAGAGACCTGAAAAGCTAGAGACATGTTCTCATCCTTTATTTTTTGAATCCTAGAATCAAAAGCAGGTGTCACATTGAGCTAACCGTTGTTTCAACTCATTGATTACATCTAATTTGTCTTGCAATTGCACTTTTAGATCATTTATCTCAAAAGATTGGTTATTGATTGCTTGAACCAAAGAATTATTATTGTTTGTTCGAGAATCATTAATCATTTTTTCTTTGTGATTTTTAAAAGCAATGTCAAGAGAAATGTTGTATTCCTCAAGTTTTGCAAAATGTTTTCTTAGTTCACATAATGACTTGTTTGATTTTTGAAGATCTAAAAGCACAATGTCAAGACTTTTACACTTTCCATAATTATCAACTTCATTCAACGAACGCAAGTAAGTGCACATAATATCACAAGAGATATTTTCTTCTAAGAGTCGGTCTTTGGTGATTAAAAATTGTTTCTTTTTAATTTCAAAACGTTTCTTTGTCACATTGATCAACCTCGTCTTCCATTTGTTCAAAAATGTCTTTCATTTCTTTGACCTCAGCCATAAATCCCTTTTCAAAAAGTTTGAAAGTTTCTTTTAGGTTTTCAAAAAATGGTATGACATCTTTTTTAAAAGCCCCTTTAATATCCGATTGCACCCAGCTTTCAATCTGATGAGGAGATAACATAGTTCTCCTCTTAATGCATTCATCAAACTTACTGAGAAGATCTCGTGCATTGTTTAGATTTTTAAGAACTTGACTGGTTAATGGGAGTTTTTTAGGAAAAACTTTAGTGGGTTTTGAAACGTTTCCAGGAGGACTTGGTGATGAAGACCAATATAATTGTTCTGCTAACAATTGCTGTCTTTAAAGAAAATACTCGTAGAGTTTGTTTAATTTGGAGTAATCAATCGGTTTAATATTAACCACAGTTTGTTTTTCAAGCATTTTCAACCGACTCTCTTCAGCAAGTATCAAAGTTTCCTCATAATCACACACAGATATGAGATTATGTTTATTAATCAAGACATTTCCATTATATAATGCAGGATGTTTCCGTCAAGCTTGAGAAAGATACAACGGATTTTGATAACCAAAAGCTGTCTTATGTGTTTCATCATAAAAAATTTAGGGTTTGGTTAGCATATGCATAATTTGAGCAGATTGACCAACTTTAAAAACGATGTTTTGAAGTTCCTTTTTCGCTTTTTCCAAATCTATAGTTTTACTAATGTTCTTTTCATATTTTTTAGACGACTCTTTTTATATGTGTCAAACTTATTTTTTAGAAACGCAATGTGATTATTTAGATCCTTCATTTGTGTTTGTTGAGAAAAAAATTGAATTTTAAATCAGTTACTTTTCTATTATGATCATAAATGGCAGTGTTTAATTCGCCTTCTAAATATGATTCTTTTCAGAACAACCATCTTTAGCTGCATATTCTAAAAGTCTGACTCTGTCTTTGTATCATTCAAGCTCGCTGGTTAATGATTCATTCACACTTTGTGACTCTTGATTTACCATGTTACATTTTTCTAATTCAGATTTCATTTGTTCAATTACAGACAACATCATATCATTATTTTGTACAAGAGGAGGAACATAGTTATCAGTATCGTTTCTAATAGTAAGCATATAATCAATGTAAGATATAACATTATTATTACTCCTAAGCTCATTATATGACTCATTATTGGATACGATGTTTTCAATATATACCAGCTCTTGTATATTAGAATTAAGCATATCAGAATCATGATAAGCGTCGTAATAAGGTACCTCATAGAGTATGTCAGAATCATAATGAGGTTCAACCGTGTCATCATTGATAGAACCAACAGGAGACAAATTTTACATGAAGATTGCATTTGCTATAGGTTCATCATCACAGTCTGAATCATATGCATCAACGTGGTCTGCTTTGAAATTTATTGTAGCTTGTAACTAGAGATCATCACAGCCATCAATTTTTTCCAAACTCTTAGCTATGAAATCCTGTTGCTCATCATTCAATACAACTCTTACTTCTTGTGCTTGAGCAATTATCATCTTATCCTTAAACCATTCAGAATCTTTCATCCTTTTTCTTTGCAGTACACTGCTTAGAAATATGACCTTCACCATTGCAATTATAACATCTGATTACCCTTGGTTGATTTGCCCCTACATTTCCAACTGAATTGACAACCCTTGCTCCTGAAGCTTGATTCTTTTCCAGCATTGCTCGCATAACCTTGAGACTATCTACCTCGAACATTCTAAATCATAACTTGGTCGTTTTAAATTATAGCTTGAGTTCTTGGACTAGATGAAGTTCGTGGTTGGTTATTTGTGGGAGGATATCTTGAGTTATAAGCAGAACTCAAGAAGATCATAGCTTTTTTGACACTAGCTATTGGATTATCTCTTGGAAGAAAGGTAGGTGCAACAAATCCAGTATCAGGTTGAAATGTTGGTGGTTATTGAACAATTGTAGGTGCATAGCTCTAAAGTGGAGGTGACTGAATGAGTTGTTGGGTTATTAGAGTGCTTGATTAGTAGTGTTGATATGGTTGATAAACTTCAGATGGTTGAGTTTGATACTTTATCTGCTAAGAGTTGTATGAGGGAGGTGGGTTGTAGGTATTGGCCAGCAAAGCAAGTGGTTTCGGGAATCGTTGTCGCATTTCTCAAACTTCTTTAGCATCTTTTTCATTGTGTTTGAGGAAAGCATACAGCTGATCAAAGTTCACATTGTGAAGATCTCTTGCTTGTTTAGCTGCTGTGACAAACCTACTTCACTCAGGTTGAAGATGATTCACAAACTTGGTGTTGATTTCCATGTTTAACATAGACATAGGAATCATTTTCATGTCATTGATCAGTTTAGCATATCTCATTTAGTATGAGTGGATTGATTCTCCAGGCTCAGATGTAAATTTATCAAATTCATCATATAGCATCGACTCACGTACTTGCTTGGTCATCTATGTGCCTTCCTTAAATTCTTTGACGCGATCCTATATTTCCTTTGCAGTTTGATAGCGGTAGATGAGAGTGTAGATGTTAACTCGAAATCCAAGAAGAAGTATATTGACAGCTTTGATGTCACTGTCATAACGTGACTTTTCTTGTCCAACAAGGTCTTCAACTCTTTGAGGACGATGGATGTCGGTAACGCCATATGTGTCTTTAACAGTATTCTCTGGTTTGAGTTGATAAGGATTGTTGTCAATTAAATCTTTTAACATGTCACTGTTTTCTTTTCCTCGAATATAGAGAATAATCTGGGTCTTCCAGCTATCATACATGCATTTTTTTAGCATTGGGGGACGGGTTTCAAAACCTATAACAATAACGTTTTCTGCCATTGTAGCCATTGTGAATTTAATTGTGTAGTTTTCGAATGAATTGATATTAAGGATCGTTTTGACGCGAAGAAGTGTTGTTTTTTGTGAAAGTTTTGTCAAAAGATTGTATTTTAAACACAAACCAATTCAAAGATTATAACTTTATCAAAGTAGTTTATTTAAAAACCTTAAAGTTTAAACATTTTTAACTTAAAAACCCTAATTTTACCTTTACCACTTAAAATTAATTAATCACTAACTTCCAAAAATCACATTTTCCACATTAATTACCCATTAAAAACCCTAATTCCACTTTATTAAATTAACGAGTCGGTTTGCCCACGCTCCGCTGTGGGACGGTTGGTGAACATCATTGTTGATGGTGATTGCCGTTGTTGCTTTGATATTTTAGTTCTCTGACCTACATTCGCCTATTTTATCAGTCTTTGAGAATGTTTGCAAACATGAAAGAGAATCATTTAGTATTTGATTAGATCATACGGTTATCAAATACGATAGTTTATTTATGTATGGTATATTTAAAGAGAGCAGGTTGGTGTGCAAAAAAAGGGCATTTTCTAAGTTTCAGATACATGTGTTACTCCTAATTTCCTATTCACCTTGATCATACGGCTACTTAAAATCAATATACATACATGTAATGGGAATCTGATAAATGCATACCTTTATAATACATATGGAACCCAATATTTATAACGGGAAGTGCTAGAAGAAATGGAGTTGATGAAGCGGTTTCTTTTGTGCTTAGCGATCCCATCAAAAGTAGTTTGATATGACCAATGCTGCAACTATGCACCCATGAATATCATGCCAAAATGCGGCACTACTTTAATCTGTGTTCAACATAATTTATGTAGTTAGTTGCTTAAAAAGTATTAAAATATAAACTCTTTCATGTTAAAGCTTGAAAGATATTGGGAGTGATTACTAATTGAACTATTTGATGATGATAGAAAGCGAACATGCCTTTGAAAGTCAGTGCCAAACGATCTTGTTGCGGCAACCGAACGACCCATAATAATGATGTGAATCAGCGGCTTTAAAACTGGGCAACTTGAGTACTTCTAATCAAGTTATACTTACTTCCATATTGCCCACAATAATGATGTTTATCATCGCCTTTAAAACCGCTATTTGGAATCAGCGTGAAACACCCCTTAATGTATTTTCTGCACTTCATTTATTTTCTGTTGGGTCTTGTAAACAACAAAAAAACCATTATGTAAGGTAGAAGATATTCAAACTCGAAAGATAAAAAAATTCTCAATACATCTCCTACTTTGTCACGTGCGCAATGTATGGTATAGGGGTATTTGGGATAACTAATTATAAGAGCTTATTTGCTCATTTCTTGAAACACTTGCAAAAACACTAAACATCTAAAGTTCCATAAGCAGTATTAAACATATTAATCGGCACCAGCTATATCATATAAGACTTAAAAATTATTGATATATTTAACATAAATCATGTTGAACAGAAATAAAAATCAAAGTTGAAACAAACCTGTTCGTTAGATGTGGATCCCATGTGATAAGCAAACGATGAACTTAAACCATTGTACTGATCTGCCACACTTTGTGGTCGCACATTGCGCTTAGTCAAACTTTTACGCATCGTGGAGCTGGAAGGGTTTGGTTGACGGACATCTATTCATGTAGAGGAAAGAAGGTGTAAGCAGTGATTCGCAACAACAGAAATAATAACCACCAAAAAAGGTGAGAAAGAAAACACTCACCTTCATAATCACTGTCTATAAAATCAGTAAAACCGCATAACATCACATTTCGCATAGCAGATGGACAATGCATTTGTAACCCATGAGAATCATTCTCAGGCTGTGACTTGCGTTTCCTACAGGTTGAAGAGGTTTCGCACACATCCGATGATGTCCCTAAACAATATTAAGTCAAAAAAGAAAAAATAAAACAAAGGGAAAACAAAATTTTCGGTGTACTAATAATTTGTAATTTTTTTTATTGTATGTAATAAACTGACTTTAGGAACTTCCTTCTTGTGTGATGCTCTTGATCCGTTCCCTTTAGCTAAAAATGTTATTTGACCTATTTGAACATTCTATTCCCCCAAATCGATCCATTAATAAGTGAGTTGTTTTAAAACTGCCTCCTCTAAAGGTTGTAGATGTATACAGATAGGTACTCGTAGCCTGTGATCACCACCAACAATTTCCATGCCTAGTATGTACCTGTAACCTGTCATTTTTTAACACGCAAATAAGCACTTTGAAGTGTTTTGATGAAGTAAACCATTTATTCTTATCTACTTAATATATAATGCAATAAGTTATTTGTAAGTTGTTATCGGAGTTGGCAAACACTCCAACAACAGTTTATCTACTTCGTTTTTCTACAGCCAAACATTATCTTCTGAATTGCTTTACTTACAAAATATTATGAGCATGTTATCATAATTTCCAAACACTTAAAAAACTGTTTATTTGATTACTTTGTTTTTATACAGCCAAACACGATGTCCTGAAATGTTTTTCTTACAACAGATTATGAACTCTTGTTTATAAGCACATGCTATTTCCCAAACACACCCCTTACATATACATGTACAACTTAATTAAAGCAAAACCTCCAAAATTCTATGAAATGAACTGACGCAGTTAATTGAAACAGTTACTCGATCTCAACGACATATGCGATTAATCTCCAAAAAAGTTATACGAAGTTAAGAGTACTAGAGTTGCTTATTTGAAACAAAATATGCTTAACAAATACATTGTTATCAATATTTTTAAAACAATCAAACAAGAACTTATCTCATTATGCATTGCTTTACTTAAGCTATTTCCCAAATATGAACCCAACTTATAAAATGCATTTAGTTGGCAAATTTTTTACAAACGTATTCCAGCATAGACTATTTTATTACATCCTCGATGTGATTTTTTTACAGTTAGATAAATAAACAAAGTAACAGATGGTAAATTCCAAATACCTTTCAAAGGAGCGGTGTGTCTAGGACTCTTGTGTACCGAAGACCGTAGCCTTGCATTCCCTTCACAGAGCTAAGAGTATCTTTAGAAAACATCTGAAATAGCATACGGGCGTGGCCTTATATTTTGACCACTGGGTTGAGGATGCATCTAGGAGCCGCAAAAGCTAAGTACAAACTAAGTATTTTGGCTTCTGCAACTTGAAGAAGATCCACATTCAGCCAATGTTGTCTCTCAACATAGGGACGACTCTTTAACAATGCTATTGTGCTGAACATGAGCTTCACCGATCATATAAGGTTGTAGAATGGACGGATGAATACGTGAAGACCGGTCAACTAAAGGAGTTGGTCAGTAGCTTGTGTGGAGGCCGCTGGTTGAGGTAAGCCTGTAGCAAACAACAATTTAAAAATTAGTTAAGGATAGTTTGGGCATGAAAGCAAACCTTGATCGAAAATGCTGGTTTGCATCATATGATATGCACAGTAAAACACGTGAAAAAACATATGCTCGAAGATGCGAAAAAGATTACTCTCATGTGCCACAATCGTAGGGTTTTTCCACTAAAATTACCATATTTGGTCTCACTTGAACTTGTTTATTTCTACGTATTA